>JASXSY010001364.1:0-134307 GCA_034509805.1 Sipha maydis
CATATCATATTATCATTTTCTCGTATTTCATTTGTACTATTTTTTTCACTATAATTTAATATAATTTTTGAGTTACAGATAATACATATAATGTTTTTTTGTATTTTTATGATGAATATTTTCTTTGAAAATGTATACGCATCAAAAAACATTAGTAATTATCATTTGAATTACATTTGTAGGGCTGCGGTGAAAAACGATAACAGTAAATATTCTTTAACTGTTTAGGATTGCAATTATAAAGTTTAAGAACTCAAAAAACTAAGAGGTTAGATAAATTGAAAAAAAAAGTGTAATATGGTTACATACAACTAATTTTTGATAAAAAAAAAAAAAATAAATAAAAAAAAGGTAAAATAAACGTACTTCTTAAAACAAATGACAAAATGGTATAGTAGTATGTTTTATTTATTTTTTCTTCGACTATTATAATTTTGTATCGTAGCCCTTAGTTTATATAAATAGCTGTTTATTGACTATTTGATATATATTCAAAAATAAATGTTAAAAAAAAAAGAAGAAAAAAAAGTACTTTGAAAAAATCATAAAACAGTTTATGAATTACAATCAGAATACATAAGTATATGTTTATTGTTAAAAATTCCCCTTTCCACCGCCGGTCGTCGAGCACGCTAACGTACGGCCGTCAGTTCAAAAGTCGGCTTGAACAAAAACACGTGCGCAACGGTCGGATTACGGACCGGATTCCGACGATGAAATCGTGACGCGTTACAGTCGCAGTCATTCGGACGGGACGACGTGTACCGCGGGTGTCTCGGAAACCTTTGGCAAACGGGAAGAGCCGCAGCCTGTGCCACGCGCGTGGTCGACGCGTTGAAGCGCACATCAGTCGGTCGTCCCGGGACGCTGTGATGTCAATCGATCACCCGGGTCGGCGTTATGGTGGATGCATCTTAGTTCTGGGGACGAGGGCGGTGGATTTGAAATTCGCATACGTAATAGGTTTCAACCTTCCCTCCGTTTTATTGGAAATTTATCAGCCGCTCTGATCGGCGCGAAAAATATGGAAATGTTGTTAGTTCTGGAAAACCTTCTGCCAATACACCGAGATAATGTCTACAGTTATAGACGAAACGTACGGTGGTGACAAAAATCCCAATGGTCGGTGGGGTTCACTGCGGGACGGGGAGTCCGAATGTTTGCGGCGATTTCGAAAGATAAACGCGCTTGTGCACCGGTGGTATTGCGTTCCGTTAAGCGAATAATATGAATACATGATCATACGTGCATAGATCATTTTGGCCTACCGCTGCGGTTGAACCCACCGTTATCGTCATTAGGATCACCCCCCGAATAACCACGACCCAGTCGCGTATAAGTACCTTCCGTCCGCCACCACATTGAAGATTGTTTCATAATTTTTAACGACGAACCGTATCGTAGAACCACTTGAATTCGTGAACTATTTAACGGCTATTACCGCACGTTCGTAGATCGGACAAACGTAGTTTGACTGTAGGCAACGGCACTCGGTGAGCTCCACGTAGACGGAAGAAGTTCGGCGCGACGCATTCCGTTGTTTTAATGTATTTTCGATCCGCGGAAACGGTTAGTAAGTTTTTACGTTGTTTTCTCGCGGACAGACAGCGGAATCAGTTCACTGCCGAGACTATTGTTCTTTTTTCTTCTCTCCCTCTCTTTCTCTTCCTTTCTTACGCACTGCGATTAATTTTGTTTTTAGACGGGAGAAAAATTTCAGGCGTATCACTTGTAAATTATCATGTTGAATGTGTATATTATATTCATTGATTGAAAATACTCGTGTGAGCGATAGTTTGGGAATAGATTTAGGCCGTGATCAGCTAGAGGAGGGATTAAGGGAGGTATTGATTGATGAACAATAGTGACGGCATTTTACTCGCGCATAACTTAAAATATTTTTTAAACATTCATTAATATTGAAATATAACTTTGAATTAAGTTTTCAAACAGTTATTGGACAAGATGCCAATAGATTATGTTTTGTTTACGTAAGTATATTTTATTTTAGTTCATCTAATGTATAGTTGTAATGTATGCATAATTTCACGACACATAGCTAAAAGATAATATATGTTATGCATGGACAATAGTTTCAAATTTAAAATGAATAAATATATGTTATTTTTAAAACCATTACGCTTTAATTTAAACTGCCACCATTAGAGCTAAAGTATATATAAATATTTCTTATATTTTTCTTCACTGATTTTTCCAGCAATAAAGATATATATTTTTAAAGTTCTCTTTTCACGCGAATGGTATGTAATCCAATCATAATGAATACTGAGACATCATCTCGTTATGACTTCGTGACTCTTTTGTCCCAATGAACACGCAGAGCTGATAATTTGAATTTGAGTTCGCTAAGCTTGTGATGACCAAATACCCATGAATTTCTTTAGGGAAACTGTCACCAAACAACTCTGCAGGTGCACGCGTTCTCACGGTAATTTCCACTGTGTAAAAATAAATATGAACCAGTTGATCTTTTTTAACTTAAGACCTTAAAGTAATTCGCTTCCTGGAACATAATATTTCTTAAGAAATAATTCAATTTATAAATTTGAGTAATATTTAAAAAAACTAGCTAATATGCGGTCTAAATTAATAGATTTAGTTTTTTCCGTTACGTAAACAGTTTGAACGTAGTTGAAACGATAATATGAAATAAGATAATAAATTATGTGTTATAAAAAATATGCGTTCATATATTATTATTATTCATGTATGAACGCATATTTTTTTCAACTAAAGACGAAGGATTAAAAATTTTCTCTTACTCTCACTCCTTCTCCAAACTATGGTTATAGTACGGTATGGTATAGCGCTCGTGTCTTAGCTTCGCGTACCATTAAATTGTTTAAGTCAAATGAACAATCTCGTGGTATTGGTTTGAATTTCGGAATTCGGTGTATCATGTGAGGCAGGATAACCCGTACATGCAATATGATAAAATACATTTTCTTCCTTGTTTATTTAATCTTCCAAATTCCGATAGAAATATTATTTACTGACCCCTCGTCTAGTCGGTAGTCGATCGGCTTTACAACACGTAGTGTCTTTACATCATTCTAATATCAGACATAACATAACGGATACTATGTGGTCGTGAACCTGCACTTCGACGATAAATAAACTGCATCCCTCCTCCCCTGTAGATGTCGTCGAAATAGCGTAGGTTGTCCTCAACGGATGCTTAACAAGCAATCGACTTGAAAGGGGTTTCGAGGACGCGTAAAAACGTAAACGGTTTCGGCTAATCCAGTTGAGTAGACAGATAATGGTGCCGAGTACGTTGAGGACGAGACTGCGCCGATTCTACACCACGCGCCGCCGGACGTAGAAACAAAAGATTTCGCGAATTGTTTGGTTAAAATATTACACCGTTTTAATCTTTATTAATTTCGAAATTCATTATACGTACCTAAAAACTTTACGAACGACTTAACGGACGACTTAACGAACAAAAACCATTGTTCAAACAGCGCGCACCATACGCGTGTTCCCGAAATGTTTAACGAACGTATTTAACGCGGTGCGTGTGTGCCGCCTCGAATATATAATTAGAGGTGTGCGGGTGCGAATAATAATTTATCAATAATACCTATACGTACGCGCAACATTCGATTTCGTTTCGAACCTATTATTCGATGTTTTACTACGCGAATGCGAATTAATGTGGAACTGTGTAACACTACCGTAACAGTTGTACACTAATGTCGGTGTCCGGTCCGTTGCCCGGTGTGTATAGAAAGAGATAGAGAACGAGAGAGTTATATTAAATCAGAGTACTAAATTAACGCATACCGTAAAGTTTTCAATTTAGTTTTCAAGTTATACTAAATCGATAAAAATAAATGAACGAAAACTACTCAACTCATTACGTATTATTTTGACGACACAAAATTAACAAGTCTGGGCTTCATTGTTCCGGTGACAATTCTCACGACTTTATTCAACAATATCAACATGCTTGGCATAGGACGAGGTTTTCCGTATTGGCCGTTGTCCAGGGTACGCGAAATATGGAAAATTTGCGGAATTGTCACTTAACACGGGGACACTACTTTTGTGTACGCCGGCAAAATAATGATATTTTTTAACTTATTTTATTTTCAATTAAGCTATTAATTAAGTTATAGTGTATAATAATTAAATATATAAAGAATATAATATTATTTTCGCGTTTAACTGTGTGACAAAATTTAATTTATATTTAACAAGTTAGGTTAACAAATATCTGCAGTTGACAGTTAACAACTGTAGTTGTCACTTGAATATTTATACTTCAAAGGTAAATACTAAATGGTAAAATGATACATTGGAGCAGTGTATGACTATAGGCCATAGATGTATAAAAATATATAATTACATTTACATGAACAAATATAAATATGTAAAATAATTTAGTCTTTCATGGTTATCAATTAAAATCTCTCTTTAGACGGTCGACTATTGTTGTTCGGGTCCGATTTATAGTTATTTCCATAATCATATGTTTTTATCTTAAATTTAAAGTACAAAATTCTTCGAAATATATTAAATTTTAATTTTGGCATTTTAATAAATTCTATGAGTTTGTAATTGGATGCGACATCAAAGAAAAATATTTTTATTTTTTTGAAAATTCAAAATGAAGTCGATTAGAAAAATGGAAAAAAATATTATGTTAATTTTAAGTTATCCTAGAAAAAATTGATTCGAGTATACAAATTAAACCATCTCAAATTTTAACTTACCAAAAATTAAGTTACTAAACTACAACTTATTAACTCGGTAATGACCAAGTCTACATATAAGTATTTATAATATTACACAATTCCTGTTACTGGAAACGTTCCATATTATTATCTTCGGACGAATTTCATAAGTACTTGGGTCGACGCGAGCGTTTAAATTAAAGATAAAAATATCAAAACATATACGCGTTGGATTCGATAAGCGTATAAATTAATAACAATATACGACTAAATATAGCGCGTGCAAACCGTACGCGAATAATAAACAATTCCATAATGCAATAACATATATAGCGTTACAGTCCTATAATATGATGCTATATGTAGATTTATCGCGAAACGTTGAGCATTTCGGGCGTGGGTTCGTTTCAGCGTAATACCGACGGCGTACACGGTGAAGCTTACAGCCCACAGATCGTGGTACATACCACCATCATCACCGCATACAGATCATATATACATGGAATCGGAATCGAAACGCGGGTTTTTGCACTGTCGATGTGCTGTACAGCGATGAAACAATAGGCATTGTTCGTTGGACATTATATCGTGTTTGGCATTTAAATGGCTTTCCTTTGTACGCGCCGCCAATAACGAATAATAATATTGATCATCTAACATCATCGAAACTTCACTGGGCAGATGGGGGGGGGGGTCAGAGGCGACGGACAAATTATAATACACGATGGTTACGTCCGGAACGATTGGTCAAAACTATTGTTCTTCAGGCGCGTTTGTTTCTCAGATTATATAAACGTTCGTACAACTGTTTTGATAGAAAATCTATGCGCAGTGGATAATATTTTTTCCCATCGTTCGGTCCGTATTTTTCTTCCCCATAGCGGTGGCTTACCGTTTAAACACCAATATCACGAGGATTAATTAAATAAAACAACTTAATTGAATTTCATCGTAGAACGTTTTCATTTTTGCAACACAATTATGATAATGATTTCTAAGAACGAATGTTATAATCTAAAAATAAGCGACTGAAATTAATTAAGATTTGACGGTTATAGATTAATTTTCCAGGATGCTTACCACAAAATCATAATGTTATTAACTATTTTAAGTAAACTATGGTACAAAGAAAAAATTAAAAATTAAAAAACTAAAATATAAATGTAATAACTACGCGTTTGATTGACTCGGCAATGTGTTGAAATGTCCACTCAGGTTTGGTCAATGTACAGTGCGGTCGAAAAATCGTTCTATCTTTAATGAATAATTACGTAGTCGGATGTCTTTGATTAGGCAAAACATTTCATTGACGACGCAACATTTACACCTAACAGCATCCTGATTCACTGTATATTTCAATTCATAGTCCGTGTACCCGTCTACGGTATACTAAGATATCCGTTCACAGCACTGAGGATGGTAATTTAAAGAAATTTCAACTGTGCGGCTCATAACGGTCCATTCCTTCGTGTGCCGATTGCAAACTTTTGCGTACAAAAAACACCTTATTAATTTCTACTATATTAAAGCGAGTCGCGCAACGTATTGCGAGTGATAAACGAACCGCATTATTACGTCGATAAAGTATATTGATTGCACATAATATAATATTTAATGTAATTATAAGTCCATATCAAATGCGATGGACCGTAAGCCAATGTTTTCGACAATATTATTTATTTATACATATTTTATTATTGGACTTTCTGTGCATTGGTTAATGCAAATATACGGTTATAATTTTGTGTATTCATTACATTCACAGCAAGTACAATATAATGTTATTCATTTATTATTATAACTGTATTCGAAACTAAGTAAATCATTATAAAACCACTTTAATAATTACACGGAACTATATTGAACATTTTCAATAGAAATTACAAAAGTTTTTAAATTAAAATAAACACCATAAATTTAGCGAAAAATAAATTTCAAGAGAATCATATTTATATAAAAGCCTTTACTTGTAAATTCAGAGTTCGTTATTAAATCCATTTCATATTTTATTCAGTTCAACGATTTACTAAAAACTATACTGCAATGGGTTTGGAAGTTATCTCTTTGCAATGACTTTTGAATTTTTACTATCATAAGAATATTTACGTTGATTAAAAAAAAAAAAAACATGCAAATTCTTATTGTTATTATTATTGTTTGTTCGTATCACCTGCGCGTAATTTATCGAATTTTTCTTTTTCCTTTTTACCAAACTGTATGTCATATGATTATATTTTATTAAAAATTCTCAACGCCTGATTTCATTGACATACCGAAAGTTTCGTTAACACATAAAATAGTATGTTACGAAAAAATAAATAATATACAAACATTCCAACACGTATTCATCATGAAATGTAGCAGTTGTACGATAATATTACAAAAAATTACCAACGTGTTTCATGCTCGATGACTTAGACATAATAATCATTTCCCATAGATGTGTATATTTGTATTTGCGAGCGTTGACTTATTGTTGTGTTAAGAAAAAATTCAAAATGTGTCTGAATATTTTGGATTCTGTGTTCCAAAAACGCTTTTTACTCCTATATTACATTACATTTATGAGAAAATATTTCAACGCTCCGTCTGGAAGATCATTGAATTATATGTATATACATTGACTATATAAACAAAGTGATATTTTAAGGATGTTTCTTTCTTATTATGCTTAAATTACGTAATTGTTCTATTTATGAAACATTTATTATGTATTTTAACACACAATATTAATATTTCTTTCAATACAAAGATTTGTTAAACTTATCAAATAGTTGCCTGTGCTAGCATTTTTTTTTTTTTTTCCAAATGGGAACAATTTTTTTTTTTTTACAAAAATAATTATTGAACTAATTTTTCTAAATTTTTTAATGTAACATGGTCAAAACGTGGACCTGTACATTCAGAATTATTCAATTGTTTCTATTTTTGAAATACTTGGTGAAATTCCTTTGAATACTAAAATCAACTATTCATTTTGATAACACAATAAAATCTGAATGCATAATTCAAGCATATAAAAGGAGTGAGCGTACTTGAAAAATCACCCTGTTTATACGCTAAGTACGTATAACTATAATAAAAAACAACCGTCTCACTCGATGTCGTCTTCGATATTTTGAATGGACCATTATTTCAGGGTCAGTGATCTGCTAAATGATTTGTTCATTATTTATCCGCGTCTCGATGATCCGATGTTCACGCATCACCACCGAAATCGTTGAAAACCCGGGATGGTAATGATACGACGAGCACGAGTGCGAAGTATCACATCGTCGAACAAATTTGCGTCCGATCCGACTCTCCGGGGGAAGGCGATTTATTCGATCGATTTTCGTTCCAGGTTCTCCCTACTCCTTAACCATATCTACCACTACCGCTATTCGGGTTTTCTTATTAAAGATTGATTTTATGTCCGTCTGGCGAGACATAATGCTGGTCGGGCGAAAAAAACTAATGCGGTCCTCGTTAAAATTCATCACATGTTACGGTGTGACTACAAGTAACGGTGATAACGGTACTGCGATTATAATACAATATTATAAAACATACTACAATTCAATCCGGCCAAAGTCATCCGATCTCTCCGTGATTCGAACGCGAGAATCGTATATACATTCGTGTCTTATGGTTTCGAAATTTGATTCGAAGTCATGGACGTGCTCCATTATTTTTTTTGCAAACGGATTACTGCTATGCTACGCCATGCTATCGTTGAGAACGAAACGCATAATCAAAAGTATGTCAATTTCATACCTTTCGGTTCGCTAATTGAACAGTAACGCTCTACCATTGCACAACTACAACACACATTCGTGATCAACATCAACCGATAATTTTGTCGGCAAGCTGGTCGCATGTAGGAGAATATCGAATCTCCATCGAATCACAATATATTTTAACGGTTCGATCCGATGACCAGATATGATAATTAATTGTTAAGTATACCACGTGAATAATTATGGTTGTCAGAAAGTGAATTACCGCATTAGAAAACCGAAAAACTTCCATGTACAGCAGTCCTTGGACACACTTAGTTTTTGGGTTCGACTTCCTTCTTTTTTTTTTGTATAAAATTATTTTTTTATTTCTTTGTTATTTATTTTATTTTTTTTATTATTAAAGAGACATATTAAGTAATATTTTTTTTTTCGAAAATGTTTTATTTACAAAAGCTTCTTCGGAATTTCCGATCCGAAAAATATCATCGATCCGCTTTTACAGCTGTTTAATCATTCAACGCAGATGTTAAATACTATAATTGCCATAATCTACAACGGCGTGGCAGTGATGCAAATAGTCTCCATCAGAATTTCACAATCAGTTTTTGTTGCTAATGCTTACGAAAACGGACGGGATAACGTGATAATAGTATTAACATATTTTTATTCTTTTTTCCATCTTTTAACGAACTTGCCGCGGCGTTATTAATTACAACAGCGATTACACACTACTGTTCGCGGCAATCCGTTGGAGGTTTCGCGAAAATAATAACATCAAACAATAATAACAATTATAGTGATAATTGTGCGTGGGACGCTTTGATTATATAATACTATTATTTTACTCTCCCCTCCCACCTTTTACGTGTAGTATTTCTGACTTCTTTATCTACCTTTTGCCGATTCTCTGCAGTCATACAATCCTAAACAACTCTGTGGAAACGAACTATCGGAAGTATGTTTCTTTGTTTTATTTTGACTTCTTTAATATCGTCCGACTCAATCATTTTATGAAGTCGATCTTTGGCGCGTGAAAAAAAAAAGGTTACTTTACCCCCGTCCACTGTATTAATAAAAATACGTGGGCTTCCCGTTGGTGCGCATGATAGGTCTGCGGTCGTGATGGTCGATGCGCGGGTATCTGGACGAGGAAAAAAGGAATATTTTTATGGCAGACTCCGGAACGTCGTTCGGAACTACATACCGATCCTGAGGGAGACGAATCCTGCGGCGGAAGGAAAAAATTCATGTCATCGTGTCTAAAAGCATTTCGCACGTGGTACCTATATAATACGACGTGGCTGGTCTTCAGGGGACATGCTCTCGTTCTTATTTGATTTTACCCACCTTTCTCTATGGTTATTTTTTTACGACAAATTTACCCAATCCACTCCACCGTGTGCTATCACGTGAGAGGATGTTTTGTCGCTGATATCCATAATAACAAGGTATACAAACGCCTTGACGAAGTTTCCACGATATATAGATAGAGCTAAATAAATATTCTTTCACTATTGGAATCGTTAATATCATGGTTATAATAAACGATCGTTGTTATTTTATCCTTAATTTATTAAATAGCAGTTGTTACAAGGATACCTGTGTGTGTATTTAAAATCTAAGGCTTTGCCTCAGGCACACTTTTCCCTACATTTACAACTATACGATTTCTTTTAATTGCGTTCTAGACAAACTTTGCATAAATAAAATAATAATCCATGGAAATACAATGAAACCTCAAGTCAAAAAAGCTCACACAAAAACAAATTGCTCTCTAAAATTAAGAAAGACATAGCATAGTTTTTTCTGTTTTAAATATGTATTTTAAATTGGATTAATAAAAAAAAGTATATATATTTATATATTATTTTAAGTTTGGTTTATCAATTTATAAAATGTATGTGATAAATACTTAGTTTGTAAAAATTAGCATCAAATAATATTTTTAACTTACATCGTGGGTGTATTTGTGTATGTGTGTGTGTGAGTGTGTGTGTGTGTGTGTGTGTGTGTGTGTGTGTGTGTGTGTGTGTGTGTGTGTGTGTGTGTGTGTGTGTGAATTCAATAGGTACCAATCACACACGTGCATTAAGTTTCTTTTCGAATGACCATTATACCATATTTTGACGTGACGTAGTACTTTATCATTTTTTTTCTCTCCCACCATCATCTGAATACGGATAGTATAACTATGCCATAAAGTTTTACCACTAGACTTTCAAAAAGAGTATTGAAAATATTTTATGTAAGGCTTTTCACATCAAGCCGACATATCTGTCCACTAATATCAATATATTTCATGGTGATCTAATTTTGAGTGAAGCTATAAGATATAATTAAACCCCATCATTAACCTTCACATTTAGGCCAACTCAAAAAATACCATTAAGTATATGTAAGTATATTATTGCTTTTACGATCCAAATACGATTGTACATACTCTATACGCTTCGTTTAAAATAAGTCCTGACCAGTGTTGGAAAAAGATAAATAAAAAATTATCTAGATAAAGATAAAATATAAATGAGTTTTTATCTAGATAAAAAAAAAAAAAGATAATTTATTTTATTATTTTAACCCATCATTCATTTTATAAAAATACTAAGTTAATGATTTTATTTAGACTAACAGCCATAAATGACATTTCTATTGATAAAACTATAAAATAAAATAATATTAAAAATTTAAACAAAATTATAAACAATTATAAATATAATAATTATATTATTATTATAAATAATAAAAAAAATGCATAGGTTGTGCAATTTGTGTTACATCTTGGTACGTATAAAGTTATATAAGGTATTTGCACATTATCAAATAAATTATGATTATTTATAAAAAAAAAGAAAAGGAAATGCATATATGAATACTATTTATATATTTAAGTATTGTTTTCAGTTATACTTATACAAGTATTGTATATTTTATTTAATGTATATATATATATATAGTATATGTCAAACTTTGTTACCCGTAAAATTTAAATTTCCCCATGTGTTAAAATACGATAACGATAAGCATTCGATAGTGCACCGTTTTTTTATTTATTAATAGGAAAGTATCCAGTCATATTATATAATATTATTATTGTTGACAATAATATATGGCACCAAAATATACACTAGTCAAATTTATATTTTCAAGAAAAAAAAAAATAGCTTTAAGCCAAATAAATCAAACAATTAAATTCTACAAATAACATTTGGCCATTATATTAATTTTTGTTCGAGTTATACAAAAAATTTTCGAGTAGGTACTAAACTAATGAAATATATGCAATGTTACAGATAAATTTATCGAGATTAAAATGTTAAGATATATTCAATTTTCATCTAAGATAATTATTTAGATGACTTACCATTATTTATCTAGCTAAGATAAAAGATGTCTAAATATTTATTTAGATAATTTATCTAGATAAATCCCAGCACTGGTCCTGACCGTCAAAAAAAAGAAAACAATTCAGATACCGTTTGTTTACACTTTACGGTTTAGAAACTAATACACGCTGTAATGACTATATTATTAAATCGTTGCATTTAGTTTAGAAAATACCTAAATCAACGCTCGATCTTCATTATGCATTTGAAGGTGATCGCGAACCACCGGAAATGGATAGACAGCCGTACGGGTATGAAAGCACCGTATAAACAAATTCGAATTGCCGTTGTTTGTTCTTAGAGTGTATACCAAATATAAGACAAACTACAATTTCCTGCACCAAACACGTTTTATCAGTAAATAACGTAATGGGTACTCGTAAGTCTTCATAATGCCATTCGTCATCCATCACAAATTTTCGCTAATCATTTCTAAAAATAATAATATAGTACAATAATGGTGTATAATATTACACATATGTAAACTAACGCTGCCCTGTATATTATTATTTCACTATCAGAAAATAATGAAGTATGCAAATTTAATGAACACTTTTGAAATAACATCTATTATCTGCATATTTAAATTAGAAAAGTATGAATAGCATAATATTACTCTTAATTGCAGTCAATCAAGAAAATCCTAAGAATTATTCATTAAAAGTATGCAATTTCAGTAGGTAAAATTCAGTTGAGGTTATTTCAATCTTTAGATACTACTTATACATTCATTTTAGTATTATAATTTTATTTGTTTTTAAATATTTCATCAACGATATTTTTTTAGATATAATATTTAACATATGTTAATGTCATAAAAAATTTTATTTAAAAAAAAAAAAAAAATGCATTTACAAACTGAAATTGAGTATATTGGCATATTTTATTTATTTTATCGTGATAATTTAATTTGGTAATTTTTACTTGTTTATCGTATTTATGTAAATATTTTATAATTTGCAAGAAGAAGGAAATGTATTAATTTATTCCCTGGCCAATGCATTGGAAATACAAAAATTGATTATTATTTAATTGAAAAAATAAATTAAAATACGAAAAGATTCCAAAGTTAGACAGTTGACTTATTGACTAGACATTTTTTGCAATAACGGTGCTTAGAAGAATACATTTTCCATACAGTTTCTTTCAAACCTTGTAGACTTCTCTGTTCAGAAAGGAATCAATTTATTATATAGCTTTAAGGGATTCTTATACTTTAACTATATTTTACGTGCAATGAATATTGAATTTCGTTAGTAATACCAAATGTATTTAATAATATTACATGAAAAATTGTCAATGACACATCGCATGAGATGATTTCCATTCTTTTAAAATATACAGTTTAACAATAATAATGTTTTATTAAGTTCGATTATCCAAATTCATTCAGATTAATAATATAATTTTTCTTAAACATTTTATAAAATAATATTATACTAGTTTGGCTAATATTTATAAATGTCAAGCGAGTTTAGTGGATACGGTAATAACTGTGTTTTACCTGATCCACACGTGTGCGTTTAATGTTAAATTGTTTAACTGAAATCGTATAATAAAAACTGTACACAGTAAAAAATCGAAATGTTATTTTATAATTTTTCAATAATATACGCATATATTTTCTATATTATTCGAAAAATGAATTTGTTTACAACGCCCGCGAACGAGTTCACTCGTTGACGACGAAAAACTAAAAAAAATCATTACTCAACTACCTACTGGTTCTGTCTGAAAATTAATATCATTAATTTAAGATTTATTTTTTCTAAAACCGTTCACCCCATTGTACATAATACACCATAGCAATACAATGTCGTGGGTTTTTCTCACATGAAACAATATATTATTTATATTGTTTGTTATTTATTATATGGTTATATAACGTTGTCTACTACCTATATGCTGCACCAACAGCGGGTGTATCAAATTAGGCCGTGGTTCTCAAACGGTGCGTCGCGTTAGATGGAGCCATGTTTCTAAAAGGTCACAAAACCCTGAGCCATTTTAGTATAAACAACATTTTTTATAGTCGTCGTGTATAACTATAAGAATCAGCTTCTTCGACATGAAAAATATCATAAACAAAAATAAGTCTACGTCTACGGGTGTTGTAAGTAAATTACGCGTAACATTGTCCATGATTTAGCCAGCCACAATTTGAAAACCTCTGCTTAGTTCACCCATCATAAATATCACATTGATAAACTCAAACTTTTAGATTCTAAATAAAACGATGGTGTGGGTTATTTTTTCTAGTATATGAACATGATTTCGACGAGAAGGACAAATTGGATTAATACTATCAAATTCATGATCAACATTATAAAATGTTCTAATAGAAAATTGAATTTGATATTTAAAAGAGGGTTATTTTGCAAATTCCCTAATAGTTTTGTTACTAATAGCGAATATCAGACGAAAAGTTATAATAAAAAAAAAAAAATACATTTTTCTACGTCTAAATTAGGGTATTATCGTTGAAAAAAGATTGAGAACCATTGCAGTGTAGTAATTTTCAGTGACTTAAGATATTATTATTACACAGGTCGACGGAACTTAAACTGAGTTTTATATCATAGTTGTAATGATTAAAAAAAAAAAAGGATACCAAGAAGTTACCGGGAATGGTTATGTGTCTCTAAATTAATTAATTAACCATAATTATAAATATAATATTAAATTATAATTATAAATTAATATATTATCTCTCCGATCCTTGTAACGATCTTCCTATTTAGATTGTACTTAGCGTTAGGAGTTAGAATGAGGCAATCGAAAAGTATTTAGAATAAAAATAAAAACTCTTTCTCTAATTAACTTTTTTATTTAAACTTTCAGATGCACATCAATATTTATATTTTAAGTTATTATAATAAGCATTTAATCAAAGTTAATTTAATACGATTGTGTTTCTTGACGACCGTGAAATGAAGAAGAAAATAGTGCTCGATAGGCGAGGACCGGCCTTCTTATATCTAATGTTTAAGTGTGTGTGTGTGTGAGTGTGCGTATCAAGACTTATCCTTATATTTTATCCCTCAATACTTACAACTTAAATTTATACTTAATGGTTATCCATAATTATAATTGTTTTATTATACTTTTTAAACTTAAGATTGCCTAAGCGCACATCATTACGCAGTGCATAAATTTATATAAATATATATATTTGATGCGTATCACAACGATCAGCCGATTTCAATTGTCTTACAGTAGTCGTCGTTAAAATTTTCTCCACGAACTCCTACGTGTGTTTTTATCAACCTTCGATTTGAACAATCGAATAATCCACGTGCAGTATATTTATACCAGTGTATGATCAACTTTTTAATCCATTGAACGACACATTATTATTAGTAATAATGAGTCGTGGCACGCTTTGGATTGTATAAATATTATTTATTCGCCAGAAATAAGTTCTTGAGATCGTTTAAAGTAAAAATGTTAATATTTTCACCATTCGTATTTTGGGGAACACTGGCCAATATCCAATCGCCATCGCAACCTCATAATGCTTTTGAACAATTAGAAAGCGCTTTTTCTCTATCCGTACCGGGAGAGAACTTCGCAACGAAACGGCAAACGTGCAATAACAATTACAACCGTAATCGGAACACAAACAGAATGTCGACAGTACTTACGACTTAAATAGAGCATTACCTTTTGTAGGACACATGATGGATCAACGGTTAGTTGATCAAGTCTGTCGTGTCTGGCGAATATCATCTGAAATATTCAGACACACAGGGACACACCGTATACCATGATTGGGGACGGAATAAAACTAAAATGTTTTTCTAGCGTGGTGATTTTTAAATGAACTCAAGTTTCAAATGCAGTCCACCGCATAAGCACGAGTTCACCTGCATTCATATCATATATTAGTTGAAAAAAAAAAAAATAATAAGAAAAAAATATTTGTTATAACTGCAGGTCGTGGACGCGTATTATAACAGTGATAATAATTTATTTATTTTTTTTTATATATAAACTTCAGTATACGGCTGAATGGAGTTCTATGATTACCATTGCCGTTACACGTAGAGCGTGAAGTGTGTAAGATTTATTTTATTTTTTTTTTTTAAAATACAGTAGAATGGTAAATAAATATATTTTTATATATATTTTACTATTTATACAGATTGATTTTTTTGACGTTAAACACTCAAATTGTTGACGCATTGATGTGGTTTATCTGTATTACATTTTTAAGGTTATTTTTTATACTTTGATTATAATTATATACTAATAAATTTATATTTTCGAGCAGAAGAATTATCAAATGAGAAAAATAATTATTGCGTAATGAAATGGCGATATTATGTTAGTACCAATAGCTGAATGTTATCGAAGTTAAAACCAAGATTAAGGTTCTTCAGATCACGTACTTATGTAGTAAAAAATTTAAATCAACGTAAAAAAATAATACAAAAATATAAAAAGTTAGTCGTAAAAAATGAGCATTTTCATAAAAAGCTGAAAACTAAAAGAGGAAAAACAAATTTCAGTTATAATGATTAGTAGCTATGTTTTTTCAAGTCGTTGATGTTTTGCCTAATCAAGTTTTGAGCTGCAAAAGTTATAATAATAATAATAATAATAAACGTTGTGTACGATGTATAGTGTCAAGCGTGTGATATCCATTCGAATATTTAAGACGTAACTTTTGTTGAATTTACGTGCGGCGCTGAATATAAAGAATCTATAGACTATAAATATAGTAATATATTATTTGTAAACATAGACTGAAATATTGCTAGGACTAACTTATTAGTTTATAGTCTATCTCGTAGTGCTTAAGTTAAAATCTATCAGAAAATTACTCGAAAGTTTTAGTTTATCAAACCATACGGTATTGAAATATGGATCTAGGTAAAGAATTTTTAAATTGTCCATCGATTTCGTTAGGTTTAACGTAATCATTATTAAAATACGTAATTAAAATATAAAATATGTTTACGACTAGTTTAGATTCCAAAACTGTAACCTTAAAAATGTGACTCGTGAAATCCTTTTTTAATACTTCGAAACAGTTTAAATTAATCAGTAAGATAGTTTTGGTTATGTATGCTGATCAGTCATAATAGTAATACATATATATACGATCTTTACGACGAATATTACAAAATATAATATGTTGATAATATGCTCATAAAAATGGTCGGAAAATAATATGCTTATATAATCAAAATTTATAATGAATATTATGGTTGGTCCTTACGGAAAAGTACTTCTCCTTAAGATTTCTAGTGCGGATTTGTTAAGGATTTAAACCTTGCAGTGTCAAGTCGTTTGCTACAAAAACTTACGCTTTCCGGTAGGGTTCTGAGTAAAAATCATATGATAGATCGTCTGCAATCTTTCGTGGTAATGAGCATATTATTTCAATCTTGCTTAATAATAATATTTAATTATTATAATATGTATTATATTAATTTCTATGTATTTATAATATAATTATTTATTATATTATTATTTTTTTATTATATTTTTTAATAAAATAATATTTTGAAAATTCATTATTATCTTAATGGTTAGAGACAAAAGAGAATGACAACGGTTTTAAAAAATAATTTGACAATAATACATTTTAGCGAATGCGTATTCTGTTCATAGCACGCAAAAACCGGTTTCTATTATTGTACTACGTTATAGAACAAAAATCTGTAAGATTTATCACTGATAACAGGACAATTATGAACAATTTATATATATATATACAATATGAAAAATATAAACATTTTAATAGCATATTAATGTTTACGAGATAAAAGCAAAGGCGTATACTTCAAAGTTGTACGATACTTGATATATAATACTAGCTATATACTCGACGTTTCTCGTGCATGTTTAACTATATTCTATAAGAGCTTATAATCTACAGAAATTTATAATTATTTATTAATTTAAATATATCTAAATTTTTAATTATAAATATCAAAATAGTTTTAAACAAAATAAAACAATTTTAATTTTAAAAAACGTAATTAAAATATAAAATATGTTTACAACTAGTCTAGAGCCCAAAGCTGTAACCTTAAAAATGTGAAATGTGACTCGTGAAATCCTCATTTAATACTCCAAAACAATTTAAATTAATCATTAAGATAGTTTTGGTTATGTATTCTGATCAGTCATAATAGTAAAACATATAAATATATATTAAAGAAAACTCTTTGTTGACATCTTGAGTACTCACATAAATAAAATTCTAAAAATAATTAAACTTTTATAATTGTCCAATTGTTTTAAGTAGTATTCAAGATTCTATTGTACGATAACTATGTAGGTCAACGTTTTTATTACAGAACCTATATAATAACGGTTTTCAGAAAATTGTTGAAAGCTTTGAATTGAACAAAGACGAAATTATAATAGAATTAATTATTATTATTTAATTTTGATCTGTATTAAAAGTATACAGCAAACACATTATTTTAATACGTGGTTGAAGTACTCATTTTTGATACATTTAAACGAGTAGCTGGTATCTAAAGTTATATTTTCGTGTAAATTAAAGAAAACGTTTTTTCAACCCATATGGATTTGGGAATCTGACAGCCACCGAAACGTTTCTTCATATTGATCATATCTGAAAGCTATCAACTAGCTTTAAAATAGAATTTAGTCTTCTTGATGACTGCACTTTTGTATATTATATAAACAATGACGTGTTTTAACATTTTTTTCGAAGGCAATTTGAATATTTCTAAAAAATAAGTGATTTCTTAATATTATAATTAAATATCGATTTATAATAAAATAACACATGATATGAATTTATTTTCTCCGTTTCTGTGGCAACAAACAAACCATTTATAATTTTTGAATTGGATTTCTTAATCAAATTTTCCTTCTTTGATCGGTAATGGGGAGAGGGTAAGGTCAAGATTCGAAACTCCCTTTTTCTTGTATATATGGCTCTGGATTTAGTCATTTTTATTTGCATAAGGTTAAATACATGTAGCCAGAAAATAGCAAAGCTGTTTACGGTCATACAATATTATACACAAATGCTTACTGTACGCAGTACACGTTGTACGATATCTATTGAAACGCGTACGTCCTACTCGGGAACCGTGTGAAAATATCCAAAGGTCTCGGCCGGCTAACTGTGCATGTGCGGAAACCCGCAAAATCGAGACCCTAATATTTCAGTCGCCGTGCGGCACTAAAACAACAATGTAGCGAAGTGCAATACGTACACCCGGGGGTATACGAACACTTTTCACGACGATTCGCAACGCGAAGGTTCGGTTCTGCGAACAGGAGACTATCGACTAGCCATCTATCGTTGGTTGGTTGCAGGATGAATTAGTTTTGCTGGTTAGAGACAAAAGTTCAGACTTCCATGAAATTCACAGTGTGAATATAACGAATAGTGCGAATTTTGACAAGCAACGCTTAGCAAGACAGTAACAGGCTACCATCCTCCGTTATGCACCTACTCGGTAGTCGGACATTCTACGAAATTAAATGTAACTACGCGCGAGTGTCGGGCCGAGTTTATGTATTCCACGGTAACATATCCCTAAACTGTTTGTATACAGCGTTGTGCTCATAAGATGGTTACGGCGATTGTGACTTCCAGGAAACCGGCGTCGCTGTACAATGGGTTTATTATAACGGATAAAAGGATTCAATAATTGTAAATACATTTCTGAAGCGGAACACAAACCGAAAACATAGCAATAATGGCAAGTTGTAATATTCCAAAATTAAGGGCGGGCACCCAGACAATGGTTGACATGAATGTACAATTATAATCAATAACGATAATCATAACAATTCGTACGTAACAAATACATAATAAATGCCTATATTACAGTGATTGCAAACAATATCAAAAATACCTGAACGTAGTGATAATCGGCAATGTACTCGGTGACGTTGAAACCAACGTTGAACAAAGCGTTGTCATCAGTTTACCAACAGGCCACTGCGAACAATGAAAACAGCACGTGCAAAAACGCACGACACGTGCAAAACTTACGGCGCGCGTTAAGCACGCAACGAAGATGACAGCGAACACGACAAGGTGCACCAATATAATAATATAATCATACCGAATGAAAACACGAACACGGGCGTGGTACCGGAACACTACGTACACTCAGAACGGTGAATATACGCAGACTGCAAAAAGGCGACAGAACTGGACCCGGTTGCCAAAGCGACGTCGATCGATAATATCGGCGTGATCGCAAGATGTTGGAGGCGGGAGAGGTCGATTGTCGAAATTCACGAATACTTTATTGCGATGTTCGGACACCAGCAGTGTGAGCGAAAACTGATACCAATAAGGAGGCGAAAAGTTTCCTTGTCTCGCGACTTCACGACTGCAAAACCGACAAGGTCTAAAATAACGTGACGTACACCGTTACGGGGTGCGATATCCGCGCAGACATAAACACTTATATCCGGTGTGCCGTTGAAATGTTGGTATATTGTATGTGTAATATACCCACAATGTATACGTATACCTATTACCGGGTATAATGTACTCTACACACCGCGATTATCTGGAGTGCGTGCTGTTTTTTATTTATTTTTTTTTCTATCACACTTAACACGCTGAATTTCCGCACAATTGACCATCGAACCTTCACGTATATAGCATTTTCCAAGGGTTCTAAGACCCATTGAAACGAAAACCATATAGCCACTACGGAGGTAAGGTAAGGGAGCGAATAGGTAATCCTAGATCCCTATAAATATAACACCGGTGATCCTGTCCGGACGTAACACTTACACACACACACACACACACGCGCACACACACACACACACACACACACACACACACACATACATACACGTGTTGGATGTGTCCATTTTGTACAACCCCGACCACGAACTCTGCAACGGACTTCACCTCTCATGCTGCTTCTCAATAAAAACCGTTACCTGCGAAGACGATTTTCCCTGCGAACACCTTGTGTATAAAACACATGTATAACGAAACGTGAACGCGTTTAGCTGGGGAAAAAATACGACGTGAATTCACATGACGTCATGTGAATTCACGTCGTATTTTTTCCCCAGCTAAACGCGTTCACGTTTCGTTATTTCATGTGCTTTTATACACAAGGTCGTCGTCAGGGCACCACCATCGTCTTCGCAGGTCCACGGTTTTCTATTGAGAAGCAGCATGAGAGGTGAAGTCCGTTGCAGAGTTCGTGGTCGGGGTTGTACAAAATGGACACATCCAACACGTGCTATGTACTGTGTGTGTGTAGTGAGTGTGTGCTGTCGTGTCGTCGTGTGCGCGTGTGTGTTTAGTTGGCGAATGAGCCACAACCCAGCCGAAGTTCCTGCGTTCGACCATGCCAAAAGTCTTGCCGGAGAAACTTTTCTAATATCGAAGCGAGATGAGTATATATGCTTGTGTGTGTGTTTATATATAATTTCATGTAATTAAATAAAACCTAATGGTCGGCGGAAATCTACTTCGAACGATATTGTCTCAAAAACCTAGGTCAAACCACACGCAGAACTTTTCTTCCGCTGCAGTATAAGTTTATTCCTGCTTTCTACTTTGATCGGGATATTTGAATAAAAGTTTCGCAAATAATATTTGTATCATTGGAATGATCCAGACCACTCGCTGTTCATCAACTTTACCGGGTTGTTCCTGTAATAACAATAATGAGTATTCTTCAATTCTAGAAGTTAAACAATATTATTTTACTTAACCGTATTTCATGGAATTAAATATGATGTAATTTGGTGATTATAATTACTTAGATGAAAAACTATTTTTCATCCTTCCACAATAATTATTGACGTCAGAAATCAGTCGAATAAAATTGTAAGATGCTCTATTAACGTACCTAATATTATACCAAATGAAATTCTGGCATAAGGTTAAAAATAAAAAAAATTTTACTCCGGATTTCACCATTTAACTAAAGTGGTGCTCATTGGCAAATTTTTATCAGAAAAGCTACACGACACGGGTAGTTACTCATAATTAAAATAAACAACTACAAACACATATCGTATTCAAAATCACAAGTTATTTAATTAAAAAATAAAATTATTAAAATCAAATTATACCGAAAATAAATTCGATCCACTTGACTCCACTAGAAATATTTTTTGAAAGTATATTTTTTTTTAAATAACGAAATCTGATCACAAAGCGAAATTGCCTTACTAAACACGACACTTTCGACACGAATCGTTTTGTGGATGTGGTCGACTTAGAACATTTAATTTTAACACACTATCAATCGATTAATTCTTCAAAATACTATAATAATTCACTTTTAAAAATAATTATGCATGTAAAATATTTTATTTTACTTTCCGTTTTTATCGATTTCAAACAAATGATTTATATATATTATTTATGGTATATAGCCAAATTTCCCACAATTTCCTTGCAGAAATTCGATACTCACATATTTTTAAAAGAACCGGATGGGCCTTGCTCTGCTGTACAGTTGGGGGTGGAGTGCACCTCGTTTATAGGATAGGTCATTATTACAATGGATTTGTTAAATTTGAATGCAATGATAGATATCATTGTATACGAATAACGATTCTGAACGGAGTTAATATGTTTGTCTAGGATATAATACATTGTTATTTATAAATATTGTAAAAAGTATATTTTATTTTGAAACGATAAATATATTTTTCAATTAGGATGGGTTGGCAGTTGCATACAGTGACAATTTGAGTGAAACGATTTCCAAAATTTTTTAGTTACGATAAGTTTAACTTATTATAAACCTTGTATTAAATTTTCAAGAGTTTTGGGTCAACCAATTAAATTTTATAGATGTTTAAAAACAAAAATTTTACAAAAATCGAAAATTAAAATTGTCTATAAATAAGTCAAAATATGTCAAAATACTTTGAAAACTTAACCATGTATAGAGGGCACCAATATAAAGATTTGGTGAATATTTCAAGTTGTTACGATTTTTGGTTTTAATTTGTAAAAACGTGATTTTGCGTAAAATTTCCCGTTTTTTCGTAATTTTTTTATCGTTTTTTTCGATTTCTTAAAAAATATTTAAAAGCTGGATTTTAGACTAGCCAAAGTACCGTCTACATTCACTTTCCTTTCAGAAAAGTTGCTGTTTAAGCAAATCGAAGCATTTTTACTGCCAAAAAATATGTCGTCAGACACAAAAAAAAATAAAAAATAAAAATAAGATAAAAAAAAAAAAAACACACATGATTGTAAAACCAATAGATTCCATCACTCCGTTCAGAATCTAAAAACAAGAATTTCTTACCTATCACTTCATTTTTCCAAAGAGAGTTCAAATAAATTCATTAATTTCCATAAGTATTCAAATGCATGTATGCATTTTAAAAATCTGAATAAAAAATAATGTTCATGGTTATTTATTGTTATAATTTCTTCTGATGGTTATCGACAGCAGTCAAATGAAATATGTTTTTACTACGGAAAGTAGGACACGTGGAAATATTATGGTCCAACAGAAACAAAAGGATGTTCAATAATATTGTTATTGGAAAAATTTGTTAGCGGAGATACATATGGTGAGACAGCACTCACTACGTATGTAGTTTTATCCTCAGCTTGAACGCGAACAGTTATAATGTTTCATACACGGTCGGTTTATATCCTATGTGCACTGCGTTTGGCACGTTTATAGCGAGGTACTAGCTTTAGTTCCCGACCAGTGGAAAACATACGAGCTGTCAACGCGTTCTACTCGACTACGCGATTAGGGGTTGACAGTTTGTAATAAAAAGAAAAAAAAATAATCAAAACACGTTTTCGCGTTAACATTATGATATGATTAATCGTCGACTTCAATTAAAATCAATATCAACTGTCGTATACAGCATGAAGCAGAAAGAATAAGTTAACAAAAATTCTACAACGGTCAATCAGATATTCATCATAAATAAAACCCGTTATTTTTTATACATTTTTTTTTTTTTTTACGATCACACCCTTGGAAACTAAGTCCATTGGATTAAAAATTTCTGATCAATATAAAATTCAAAGAAAGATCTTATAATAATTAAGATGATTAAAATGATAATACGCACTTTGAAATCCTGAGAATGTATTATCAATGGTGTTTTTCCAGACGTGTCAATACAGGCGTGGTGTACTGCGACAGTTGCTAATTATAATATGTAATACGTGTCGACTTAGTTTTTCCGTCAAGCACTATACGTATCTATTTAGGGTGTCGTTACATGTTTCGCTAGAACTATTTCCCGATTCTACTATTCGACGGTCCATCCACGATTCAACTAGCATTTCCTATGTTTTACAATTGGTTTTTAGAATATTTTACAGAAATCCGTTACGTAATTTACAAATCTGCATGAACGCAGACACTAATCGTCATCTGTAATCGTTCGCTCTAATCTCGATAAAAATAGGTTATCAACAGTAAAAACAACAACGTTTTTAAGCTGAAAGCAAACTAACAAAACTATGATTACACAGTAACGTCTAATAGCTTCCTATAAGTATAGGCGTAGCCAACTTTAACAGTAGTATCGTGTATCTATCTATTCTTAGATCAATGATTATACATATTGCGTTTGATCTCCATTGCCCCTCTGTACCATACCTCGTTATCGATTTTTTATCTTCTGTTTCAATTATTATTGTCACCAAACAATGTTCTTATGTGGGACATTTACGTTTATTTTCAACCATTGTGTAATCCGAGTTTCATAATCCAGTGGCTAAACTTGTTTTAGTTTTTCTATAGATTATAACCCGAGCAGATAGATTTACTCTTACTTAATGTTTTTAATGAAGACGATATTATTTAGCTCTGAGATTATAAATTTGCATATTGTGTTACACGAAATATTTTTCTCTCGTTAATTACTACGATGACGTTTTTTTATTTATTCTTATCGGAATCATTTGAACAAATTAATACCAACATTTTGTTATTTATTCATTAATTTTAGTTTACGTTGGTCATAGTTTTCCGAGAAATATATTACATATTTATCTTAGACGGGTACAACACGATTGCGAACGTTTTACCTTTTTTATACCACGATTGCGAACGAATG
Organism: Sipha maydis; assembly: GCA_034509805.1. Taxonomy (NCBI): domain Eukaryota; kingdom Metazoa; phylum Arthropoda; class Insecta; order Hemiptera; family Aphididae; genus Sipha; species Sipha maydis. Next base: position 24,850 of record JASXSY010001364.1, read on the forward strand.
ACGCTGATCAAAGAATTTCTTTTTTTTAGCCGAAAAACGAACGATTGCGAACGTTTTTATAGGCTACGTTGCTAAGTTTATAATTTCTGGATATGTTTTGTTCGGAAAAAAAATATAAAATAATACATACATAGATCTGAGTTCTGAATAAATAAATAATATAATACATAATAATACATTCAAAATAATAGTTTTTAAAAACATGTTTCTACATTTTTACTTTTTTTTTTTAATTTTTCCCTTGTACGAATTTCCAGTTTTTCTTAAATATAAACTAAGATCTTTGTGTATTTTATTATCATTATAATTTTGTAAAGTTAATTCAATTAAAGGTTTATTTTTTTTGGCCATATTATGTACATTTTTTTCCACGACTGTCGAACTATACGAATCGAGCTGGTTTTCCATTAAATTAATAAAGATATAATATAGATATTCTACATCGTACCTATATATCTTATCGTCCGGCGTAATAGCAGAAAACCCTTATATTACTATTTGATTATTTTTAAAATCATTATTTAAAAATGTGTTATTAACACCAAATCTGACATCACATGATTAAAGGCAGGTAAAAACGTTCGCAATCGTGTTACCGGAAAAAGTCCATTCGCAATCGTATATTACCCTCTTAGACATCCCATTATGGTCTAATAGTTATATAACATAATTTAATCTAAATATTAACTTGACTATCAAATGTATATATATATATATATATATATATATATATATATATACATTATGTACTATATAATAAAAAAAAACTTACTATAATTATAGTTGAAAAATGTTGTGAGTAAAATGTATTATTTTTTCTATAAAATAGTTGTTACTGAAGGGTATACATTGGGTATTGTGGTTTTAGCTGGGTTTAAGTGTTGAGTACTGCAGTAATTAATTATTTATTATTTTTTTCTTAATATATGCATAGTGTAGTTAGCTTGTAAAAAGCTTGTTTCTTATGAAAACATAATATTTTATACTATATTCAGCAAAGTGACTTTTTTTTTTCAATGGATACCTATATTATTGTAATAAAATTATTTTTTTTTTATATCATATTGTTTTATTTGTACATATTTTCAACTAAAATGATTCGTTAAAATACCTCTGATGAGCGATATTTAGATACTTAACATTTTGTGATGAAATACACTATAACTCGTAAATTATATTACTGACTACGGAAAATATTATAATTATATAGACACTCTGTAGACAAAGCTAACATAACGTATTTTATTATTCCGTTTACTTTTACCTTACCAACCCATTTTCTAGTCTTCAAACACCGAAATAAATATATATAACTTATACAAGGCATTCAAGACGTTATATTTATATATTTTCTGAAAAATAAATAATTCATTAAAAAAAAAAAAAAAAATCATACCTCATAAATATATGCATGTATGGATGTCTGTAAAATTTAAATTGACACAATATTTCCATAGAATTCGTTGTTCGTTTTTCTTTTAGACAGTTTGAAGACATGTCAACGCGTCTATCTAACGGATTGTTTCAGAACGGTGAAAGAAAAATGTTTGTGTTCAAACATTACAACACTATACACCAAATAATGATTTACGAGAAAACTTGTTGACAGTTTCACATATGTAATACTTCTATCGTTCAATGGCATATATAACTCAATATAAGTTTCCAATTGCATCTGTTAAGAAGTACTGTTTAAAAAATGGGTTTGGGTTAATACATTTAATGTACACACATATTGTTTTAGCCTAATCAGCGTTGTGTAAAATGTTCATTTAGATAATAGTTATAATAACATTTTTAATTAACTCGAGGTCGATATTTTAGTGTGTAATAATGTACTCAAGGGTAATGATACAAACGAGAATAAACAGAAAATGTAGTTATTAAAATGTTGTATATATTTCATCGCCAATGTCAAATACGAATTTAAACTTAATTACTCACGTTGAGATAAACCAGCTATTACTTGATATAGCAACAAATAAACTAACAGCTAATTTCAATAACAATAAGACGTAGAAAAGTATTGTATCAGAACACCAATTTCGTATAAACTATTACATTTCGAGATCGTATATACAAATTACGCAGAAACGTAGTTGACATTTTTCCAACATTACAATAATTATACATAATACATTATTATGCATAAAGTGTATTGGTTAATATAAATTGTGTACCAAACAAGTTCGAGGTTGATAACTACATAATTTTGTACATAATGAAAAACATATTGCCACTATCTGTAGGTAATATTGACAAATAAAATTATCATTTCACCTAAAGTTTAAACATGTCGGTTAGCGTTATGTACTCCTAGTGTTGTGTAGATTTGAGTGGAAAAGCCTTGGGTTTTTCTTTTATACAGACTATTGTGCCGTTCACAAACCGAAAACGCCGATGACAGGGTTCGACATAGTAACCTTTTTCAGTCACGATGCCTTCGCCCTCCCCCAATTAATGTATTACATATATTTAAAAAGATATTGATACAAGATAAAGCAATAAATTATTATTATTTTAAAACATTGAACTAATATTTTTCAAGTCAAATTATGATAAAAATATCATATATTTTGAACCATGTGCTTTTGTTGAATACAAACACGTTATAAAATTTCCAGTTTGTTCGTTAGTGTAAGGAGACATTGAGATGAATATATTATTTATATGAAAAAAATTAATAATAATAAATTTAACTACTGCATAAGAGAACTATGTATACGAGTACATATAGATTTCGATTATTTTAAACGTTAGTTTGTTAGGTAACATCATGACAAACATTTACATCAACAAACACAATCCTAAACAATAATCTAACGAAATAAATTTTGTTAACGTTGAGTTATATTTCTGGAAATATCTTTGTTCTTTCAAAACCCCTTGTGCTACATAGATATGATTGTTGAAATTAATCAAATATAAATAATATTTATTTCAATAATACATACATATAAATATATATGTATATGTATTGAATATGTTTATGTATACGTATGTTCTCTTGTCTGCAAAAATGTATTTTTTAGATTGTTTCATATAATCGAATAAATGCATTACTAGATCCTTGGTATTGTATACAAATGTTTTTTTTTCATATACATAGTAAATGGCTAATTTACAACATTATATTATATGGCTATAAACTTTATATAATAAATTAATGATACTGTCTGAAAGAGTATTAAATACAAAATAATTTGTAGGAAAATTATGTAAACTAATAATTTTTTTGACTGTTTATTACAACATAATTTTGATAGTTTTGCGTTAAATATTATAACTTTCCTAAGACTGTTTTTCAGACACAATTATTCAGTATCAATGGCATATTGATGAAAGGGTGATATGTGAATATATTTTCTTGATCTTTTTTTTTTTTTCTATGATTATTTTTTAATTAGAAAATTATTATTTTTCTCTTATGAATGTTTAAAATTCTTAATACTATAACAGGAAACAAAAATAATATTTTATTTATCTTTATTGAATCATATTTTAACTAAAAAACTAATAATTTGTATAAGAGAAAATCTTACTGGGAAAATCCAAATTACAACACTTTTTTAATAATATAGTTTTAAGTTACTTGGTAACCAATATTAAAATCAATACTTTTTTTTTTATCAAAAGAAAATTTAACTTATCAACAAACACCTTTTGTTTTGTAATCTTTAAATATTTAATAGGAAGTTCTGATGATCATCTATAAGTATTTTGAAATGAGTCGTGTATTTCTTATTTTTATTTGATATATCACATAATGCATACTACTGCTTTATTATTTGTAATTTTCCTATTTAAATTCAAAATAATCGAACACACACTTTATATAGTTAGTTTGTCTTTCTTTATAATTTTTTCAAAACTAAAGAATGTTTGTTCTTAATTTTAATTTAACCATACATTATTATTCATGTAGAAAACTTTTTACCCTCGGACACATTTTTATTTTTTTCATGAATTACACAAAATACTCATGAAAAATAATAAATAAAAAACAAACATACACTTCATATTAATGTGTTTGGTGTAATATACATATATTTATAATAAATATGAGTTTGAGAAACCAAAATGTGCTATGTTGTAATATAACTCATGTTTACAGTATGGTTATGTTAACCAGATATTCGAAGGCAATGTAATTATTATGGGGTTTGAAATAAACACTTTGAACCAAGGTCGTTGTACTATTATTAGGTTAGGTTACGATATTCGAGTAAAATTTTGCCTCACTCATTTCCAACCCAATGACTTACTGTTTTGGCTAAAATATTTTTCATGACAGTTAATTATCCTTGATACATTTTACGTTTATAGTATGCATAATGAATAAGATATCAGTTAAAAATTGTAATACTTATCAACAAATTAACTATTATTGTATGAAAAAATGAAATGACAGTATACTCCGAAAGTTAAAATTACTGGGTACTTATAATTAATTTATAAACTATTTTTTTGACAAGTACCTAAGCCCAGGTCCGTGTTGATAATGTTGTAGGTTTTCGCTTTAATAGTAAGAACTTGTTTCTTTGAATAATATTGGAACAATTAACACTAATACGTAAACTATGATTACATTTAGGGATGATTTTATGTAGTTATACGGTTTTTAAATGTTTAGATAAATATCATTATACATTCAGTCAACGAGTCTTCTATTCTTTTCAAACTGCATTGTATTATCATCTGAATGATATTTCTGATCCAAATAAGATTAGTTTTAAGAACTTGGCTCTAACTTATTGGAATAATACTGAAAATAGTATATACATGTACATTGTCTGTATAATAATTTATAACTAGTTCATATTTCTATATATAATAAGGTTACTGAGAAATTAGATTAAAATATGTACTAATTAAAAAATTAATACATTTTGTTACAAACAAAACATAAAACAAGTACTGATTGGAATAATAATTGTTGTGTAACTTATGTTACTATCATCAACTTATATGTATAAAATTGCAGATTGTAAAATTTTCAAATTTAAATATGAAATTAAATGAAATTTAATATAGATATATATTTTTTTTTTTTCTTCAACGAATGGGATAAATATATTAAACAAATTATAAATCAATTACTTTTTAAATTATACATGTTACGTGTTACTTTTTTTATAATTATTTTTATCATAATTTTATTCTTTTTATAATTAGCATTAAGAAAATAATCTTATATATTATTATTGGATTTTTTTTAATTTTTTAAAAAATAAATAAACCATAGATATATTGTATATTAATATTTTTAAATAAAATTAATAATAATAACGATTCGCGCTCTTTATTGGTCGTGAATACACAAATATAACTTGAATTTATGATTTATATTTATAAAATTTTATTATAATGGTATTTAATGTACATACATAATATATTTCATATATATGAAATAATATTTTTCGGAATGAAAATGTAAAGGTTTTTCTCTCCCTCTCATTCTCTCTTCCTTTTTTTCTCTCACTTTATAAATATATATGAAACCAATATACTTCATATAAGATACACGTTGATCACATTTGGAGACTATTTGTAATTCTGTAATATTTTTATTTTCAGGTAAGAATACTTTTAGAGATTTATGAAAAGAAAACATCAAATAGGTAATATTAAATCTATACGCAAGGCACCCGACGGTAATAGTAAATTTGTATTTATTAATTTTTTATTTTTTATTTATTTTGAGATGATATAATGACGCTTTTTTACATAGTTCTAAAAACTATGTACTGACTATTAAGTCAAGATAAATCTAAATTCACTGGTTTGGTTGTGAATTATAAGTAAAATATATAATTTAATTCAATAATATGTTTTTATAATTATATACATGTCTATTGTACAACTTATACGAAACATTTAATATATCTTTGACATAGTAAAGACCTAATGTATGATACTTAGAATTAATACACTAAATTAATGTTCATTCATTATTAATCCGTTTACGTATCTAAATTTAAAATTACAGAAAAAATGCCTATAAAAAAAAAAAAAAAATGCTTTCATAATAAGATGTAACTTTTATCAAACTGGTTAATATTTTTCTTACAACATTCGAAATGTATCTAGTAAAATATTAAAATGACGAATGGTTATGAATGAGAATAATAAATTGATTGGATACTACACGTAAACAAAGTTCAAACAATAAATATTAATTGCAAATAATTACCTGTAACGTATAATAAAGAATATTAAATGCTTTGGAGGATATCCAACAAGATTATGCGATAAATGTTGTCATGCAAACGAATTCTTTTTGCACATATAATCATTTAACGTAAATAGTTTTTAACGGTCCAATAGTTTCGTATTTTTTTATATTTTTTTTTTTAAGTATCATTTATACAGGATTTATGATGACTGATATGAAGAAAAAACTACTAGTTTTTTTGTTTCAAATTTAAATTGAAGCACGATTGTCGTATAGATCATTGTATCGATGATGAAGTAAAAAGTATAGTCATATAAAGAGAAAAATTCAACTGTAGACGAAAAATCTATTTTAAAAATACTGTCATGAATTTGTAATGTTTCGAATGTTTAACAAAGTATCATGTACTTAAGTTTGTTTCAAAAAACTATATGTTAAAATAATTTATGAAATATAATTATTTTAAAATAATTTCGTATTTATTATATATGTGCACATCTGCGTTATATACTTCGTCAAATCATTCAACCAAAAATAAAAAAAAAAAACATAATGAAATCTCTGCAGTGTATACGTATGCCCTTTATCCACGTTTACATCAATATCCAGAACTTTCTGATGCGCAAACAAATTACTAATTGTAATTTTTTATATATTTTAACTTAATCACCGTGTTTCTGTAAGCACTCATCAATCTCCCAGCAACCCAGAAACTGAATAGTAGTTAAAACACATGTAGAGTGGTTGCCGTTTAATATAATTACTTAAGTGCAAACAAAATTTGCACGACTAAAGGATATTTTTTTTAAAAAATAAAAATTTGTTATGTATGTCTATTAAAAATATTGTAACAATAAAAATGTATTTTATTTCAATGTCTAATAAACCAAAAATTAGATAAAAGGAAAAAATAATTAAGAATAAGAGGATACATAGGATAGAAAGTGGTGAGAGTAAATGTGATGGATATGGGAATGGTTGATTACCTTCTACTTTGTTTAAGAAAGTGCTATTATGGCTACGAAAGTTAGCCAATCATTTCAATTTAATAGTGTTGAAGGTCGAAAGCCAAATAAAACAATACTTACTTGATTCGTATTTTATGTTTGGATGTCGATGAATTGGATATTTAGGTTAACTAAATGGGTAGGGATAGGTTGAAATGGAGTGAAACCAGATACAGGATTAAGTAAACTGATACTGGACTCTTTTTGATACTTGCACAGAAAATGCAAATTTTAAAATAATATTAAAATACTTACATGAAACAATCGGCAGTCTATACGCACGTAGAGACAACATATAACCAAGAGGCTCGGCGGTGGGTGGTCATGCAGGAACGACTTGCCACGAGGAGTTACTTGAAAAGTCTCATGAACGTGATAAGTAGAAAAGTAAATCAGAATAGTAATTTCATTAAAGATGGTCTCATTTATGATTTGACCATTATAATACCACAATAATGTACGTTTCGGTGAGAGCGCCAATAAGGAGAGTGGGTAAGAGGCTTTTTTTACTCGCTATTTTCTCGCTGACCATAGCTGATAAATATATTAATTTTACGAACAATTTTAATTGACCCTTATATAACCTAATAATTAAACTGCTTATAACTGCGTTTATAGAAATTATATTTTATGTATTCAAATGATTATTCTTTACCTAATGTTACGGTTTCAAAAGTTGTTCAATAACAATACTTAATTGAATATTTAATATGCTATAGTCTTTTTTTTACCTTGTAAGTTATAACAATAATATAGATCAATTATAAAATAAAAATATGACATGTAAAAGAATTTAAAAATATATTTCATAAATAACGATCAACATGTTTTGATAATTGGTTAACCTCTGATATAATTTTTAGCTACGCCCTTGCTGTTAGGATTGGATCATATTATTTTGATCTATATCTTCTGTATGTGTGTTGAAAGATCCATTATTTATAAATATCTAAAATGTGACAATATGGAATTATGTACATCATTAAAAATTCATATTTTTATAAGAAAATAGTGTCAATTAAAATAAACAAGTTTAAAATGAATGTTTAATATACTTGATGAAATTGGGTTTAAAAAATTATAATTGTACATGGATATGTAATCTAAAATTCTACACAATCAAAGAAAACTATTTTTATTTTATTCTGTAAGAATATAATGCTAAAAAAAATGAATAATTCTGGTTGTCTAAAAATTTTTGTCGGATAATTGCTTCAATGTTTAAATATTATATATTGACGTATGACGTCAATAAATCAGACCAATCGATGGGTCGTACCTATCTAAAATACATGTTTGGTATTTGTTTTTGGCAATTATAAAAGAACTGTGTAAGTTATTGATATATAATTTTGTAGAGATTGTATATTTTTTTCTATACATACAATTTGTTTCAATGTAGTTTATAGGATTGGCAACAAATAAAAATACATAAAATAGCATATATAAATAATATTTTACTCCAATATTTAATTTTTAACTAATAAATTATTAAAATAAATTATAACATAAAAATTAATTACATCTAAGAATAACCCTTGCAAAAACGTTTATTATTTCGAATAAAAATACATATATTATCCGTAATTGAATTGTTATAGTTATTGTAAGTCATAGTATATATATATATATATATGTAAATCAGTATCTTTTCGATTTTAATTTTTCTTACTGACGGTGAGGTGTTTGAAAAATACTTTTTGGGATGTTGGTTATAAATTATATTTGTTTGACAAATTGTTTTAGTGCAATTTATTTTTCAGCTCTGTCGATAATTGTTGACATTATATCACTTTTCAGTTATTTTCAGTCAAGTCAGATTTTTTTTTTTTTTTTTACTATTTTTTCTGTAAATTGCGCTAGTAGTTTAGAGAATACAACCTTTTCTCTTATTATATTGTATCTATATTATTGTTATAGTTAAATATTGCTGATATAGATCACACAAGCATAGATACTATTGAACTATAAATAAATACGTTTTAGCTTGTAATTGAGACTGAATTTGTGATAGGATTTCAATTTTCCATTACGCATAAAATGTTTTGTTTGTCTCAAATGTTCGTTTATGTTTGTAACATTCAGATTTTCTTTTTAATGCATCATAGGAACTATTTTTATAAGCATTCAATGTTTGCTTATTTCTTACTTTTTCGTCCGTCAGTTTTTCATATTCACATTGTTTTGTTCTACTATTTTCGTCAGTTTGTTCATGAATACTTGTAATATGATAATATGATATAAAATAGAAAGAAATGTATCAACTAATAAATAATAATTTATTTCATACATATATACTGATTATGTTTTCGTTTTCAAAATCCGTAATTAAAATAATTTATTTTCTAATTTCTTCAATATCATATAATGCATACAGCATAAAAGTTGTTAGTTTTTAAGTTGAATATATCTACTACTTCTGGTTCACTATTTATTTTATTTAATGTACCTACCTTTATTTGAATTAATATAAGTTTTTATGAGGTTTTTTTATATATTAATTTCAGTTCTTAGATTGTAAATGATAATAATAATTATTTTTTAAAACTTTAAAAAATAAAATATAATATTATTTATGTTTACTATTTTATATATTTTTGCTGTCATTCCTATTAACAAATATTAATACCATAGAACAAATACAATCATCTGAAGAAATACATAACATTAATATAAATATTCGCCAAAAGCGTATACTTAAAATAAATGTTTTCCAATAGTTTTTTTCATTGCCCAAAATAAATACCATGCATGTATTTTAGTTTGGCCCCATCAGATGATTAGATTTATTGATGTTACGTATAGATGACCTCTTATATTTAAACACGGAAACAATTGTCTAATAAGAATATTAAGACCACTAATATTATTCTTTTTGGTTCAGCTCTATATTTTTAGAGAATAAATGAAAAATGATTTTCTATAGTATTTGTGTAGTCCTTTAAGTATAATTTGTACTACTATCTCGAAAAAAAATATTTCCTTGTTGATTATATTTATAATTACTTATTTTTAGTTACTATTATTTAGTTTATTTAATATTACTATTATTCAGCTACATCGAAATAAATACATATAATGATGCTTTAATTAATCTGCACATCGGTCTGATGGCTCACCAAAACACTAAACTTACATAAGCGTATCGTATGTTAGCTCTAGAAAATTATTTATGAAATACTGAGATGTCAACAGTCCACGAAGACCACCAGCAATGTAGATTTTAGTTAAAATTCGATCATAGTGTTTGTTCCAAAGATTTTGAGTTGCATGTCCACTGCAATCACCTTAATCGAGCTGAGCTCTACCCCAAATATTACTTTTGTTCGTTTTGGTTATGTCTCCGACGATAGAACAGTTATCGCATCATTAATCAGTGTAATTCGGCCTACTTAAGACATCTCATGGGATCAATACGTTTCTTCCTCGAGTCACTGCTTACGATTTACGCTAACCAAGGCTTCCTGAAGAGTTAGGTTATTAGGTTAATTAGGTAACATAGACTTGCCATAGTCGTAGTACTTTATTATATTTTATAAAAATCGATGAAAAATATGGGTTTATTTTTCTGATTTCTCATCTTCATTCATTCTGTTCTTATCAACGATTTTAGACCACACGAACACGATTACGCGTATTTCATGTTCTTCCCAGTGTCTCAGTGAGTCTTTTCCTCGTTCACAGTCACGATAGTTGCTACCACATGCATTTTATCATCGTTGTCTCAACGTATGCACTCACACACACACATACATACAAGCGCATGCACGCACACATAAGAGCACACCTTCACAGGATTATGGAGCAAATCTTCCGACTTAACAGGCGTGAAGACAATATGATAAATGTTTTCGAGTAAATCACCTGCAACCGTTAAACGTGGGTCTGTATGTGTGTATGTGTGTTTGTCTGTGTCTGTATATATATATATATATATATATATATATATATATAGTAAGTATGTCAAAAAACGCGTCGATAGTAATTTTCCCGCAACTCGTACGTAGTACAGTGGTGATGGTAGAGGTAGCGTCGTCGAGGTCCATAAATCCCGTCCGAAATAACGTGTAAAAACAAATGTGAAACGTCGAGATTGCTTTTTTTCTTTCACCTCTTGCATGTGCAGTTTTTCGTATTTTTTATGTAAAATCTAAATATACGTTTTCGAGTTATTATACCGCTGCCATCACCATCATAACATTTTTGTAAGACTATTGCGGTATGGTAGGTGAGAATTTCTGGAGAAATTTCCAATTTCTCGAATCCCACATTGCGTGAGTTTCGATTAATCGTAAAAATATAACAGTGACCCTTTAACTCAATATTATTTTATGCGTGCTTCAACAACAATTATATCGGTGATAGGTTCATGTCGATTATTGTAATAACATAATAATTATCATTTTTATTGTCATTCGTCTAGTTCGTCTAGCGTTTACAGTCATCGATACAGTGTTTCCGAAATACTCTTTATTATATGTATATATGTTTGCTGACTTACTGTTGTCAATTGGTACAAGGTCGTTATATAATATTAAAATTGCTTTTAAAGTGCTGTCGATAGGCGGTGATAAATTTGATAAATATGGGTATGGGTAAAGGATACGATACGAAAAAAGAAAGACCACGACGACCACATTTGGGTATTTATTATAAAATATTTCTTCAATGATCACAGTATAACATCTTATTTCCTTAACCTTAAAATCATAGAATATTTTTATTGGCGATTTTAGAATCCTAAGAATACTGTACTAACGGAACTATAAAATTTACTTAAAAACATCAAATAAAAGGTATAATTTGACTGAAACACAGACCTCTCATTATTCTTGTAAACACGTAACTTAACTCTTCCTTCTTCATTCGAACGATCTACACACAAATTTTACGAAAACCCGCTCAATACGTAAGATCCATAAATACGCTCATAAAACGATTAAAAATAACACTCAAATGTTTCTGCCGATTAAAATGTGAGTTTTTCGTAACACCATAAAAAAATAATATAATCTAAGTTTACTTAGAGTTCGTCTTCCATCATAAATTTACTACTTGTCAACAGCTGTGTTTAACGGATAATTGAGGTATTGACATAATTTCACTGCATTTCTATAGAATCGGAAAGAAAAGCTTCGTTTTTGTTTAAATTTGTTGGTGATCAAGTCTTAAAAGTTAATTACTCATAGACAATTTAGGTGTTACCTTTAAATATTGATATACGCCTATGATCCATCTTGTTTATGTGCAATTAATGTTTTTCAAAATTTCAATGATGAAATCCATATTCAATACTGTAAAACAGTCGTAACGTAAATACGCCGCCACAATTTTCTTCGTAAAATTTCAAGATTAGCAATTATTTGTCAAACAATTATAAATGTGAACAATAAATATTTTTGGTTTTTCTTCAAATCCCTTTTCGATTTTTATAAAAAAAGAGAAACAACGATATTCGAATAACTGTTGTAAATTATGTTTGTTAATAAAGCATTTAAATTTCCACTTTGTTTTTGCGTCGCGCGTTTCAATCATTCTATTTGTTTTATCATTTAAACCGAGTCACGAATGAATTTAATTTGTTTCATTGCTCATTATTGTTTAATGAATTTGCCATCAGCCATTATTTTGTGTTCTTAAACTTTTTCTTGTGAACGTTTGATTAACACAGAGTTGAAATATTTGTTCGCAATATTATAATATTTTTATTTGGAACTCTACAGATTTCCTTAAATCTAAATTTAATTAACAGTAAAATAATTAATATCACATAATATACAACCTATTAAAACTAATCTAATGAATAAAGGTGTAAAAAAATAAAATGTCTGTACAATACAAGAAAAACCCTATTGAAACAATAAAAGAAGAGTAATAAAAGAAAATTAATCAGTGTTAACTCGTAAACAAAATATAAATACAACATTTGAGCGTATCAATGGTGGCTAAGCCTTAAAGAGGAATAACAAGAATAATAATGACTTTAAAGCAATAATAAATTAACTCGTTTAGTAAAAATAATCTTGATTGAGCAGATATTGAGGGATCGATGTTACGGGTGTATTGTAGGACTATACCTATGGCTTCCAGTTACACGGCGTTGGGTTTGTACGATATTATATTGGTTACAAGTGGTATAAACACTGCGCGCAATGATGCCGAGTACACACCAAGATAATAATTTATTTAGTTTATCGATCCCAACTTTGCTGTTGTTTTTTTCTTATTTCTTTTCGGCAGAGAATATTACAGCGCACGCACACGCACGCATACACACTCACTCTCTTTAACGTCAACATTATAATATAGTTCCAAACACAATATGTCGTCACGCGACACGTTTAGAGTTCTGGCACTGCGTACGGGTTATCTGCGCGTGTACAATAATAATGTTATGAAAACCATCCTAGTACCAGCAGCAGGGACGCAGTACACGCCACAAATGTGTGGCCATAATCAATTTAGAAGTTCGTCAGTGGCGGAATACGAGCACAGAAAAGAAAACGCGGTCGATAAGTAGATGCGTGCTGCCGGTGAAATCGTCCGACCAGACTAGTGTTCTCCGAACGGTATAACACGTTGAGATTGTGTTTTATCGAAATTTGTTATATTCCGCACACGAATAGCAGACGAGTTGGAGTGGATTGCCGCGAGCAAAGTCTTTAGCGTGTTCTCAATAATACCACCCTACTGGTGCGAGAGGACCGTCGAGACGATGTACGCGTCGTGCAAAGAATCACTATATCCCATTCGTCTATACATGTATAAAATGGTCGCACGTGCGTTAAAACGGATCCATCAAATATATTATTATTAACATACATAATGTAATGTCGTACTACGCAGCAAAAACAACAGCAGTGCAATAAAATATTTCGCGATGTACCGAGAAACAGAGGAGAATTGTATGTTATAACTCTGTATTCTTCTAAGTATAACCGAATACGTAATATAATTTAATAAAAAATTGCATAGAAGTTCTGTAAATACTTCGTATTTAAATAATATTAAAATTACTCATTTATAAGATCCGACGAAACCTATCGTTTGTACTCGTACACGAAAAATACATCATAATAACATAATAACAGTTATGATTCAAGTGCTTTACGTACTTTTAACATATTATCTAACGGTTTTTTTTTTACTTCGACTGGAATTTCGACCGCTGCATCACCATTATTGAACAAAAACGATGATGTACTATTACGCTACCAACATTTGATGTATTATCACGTAAAATCTCACAAAACAAATACTGTGAAATAAACTAAATTCTACATTTACATTTTTAACTGTATCAGACACGTTTTAAAAGAAAGTAATTAGTTTAAATGTAGGTCATTTATATATATATATATATATATATATATATATATATATATATATATATATATATATATATATATATATATATCCATGTATATACACATATATGAAAAAGAATGATTAATTGACCATAAAGAAAATGTGGGTAACTTAAAGGATTTATGAATGTAATTATAATATATGCTCGTTAATATATGTTTTTAAATTAACAAAACAACAAAAAAAAAAATCTTCCATAACAAACATTTTACGTAACGTGTATTATGTACGTGTTATTGTCTAAATATCGTTTTTAATTTTTAACAGTATGGCTTAAAGGTTATATTATAACACATTTGGTATAAAAAAAAAGAATAAATAAATAATTTTTTTTTTTTTTTTTTTATTGTAATAGCAACCCTGTGCTCAAAAATATGAAAACAAAATTACGTATATGTGATATCTGAATATAATCACAGACATTTTGGTGACAAAATTTCGACATAAGCATTTTAGTAATACTTTAATAACTTCATAAAAGAGAGGTGAGCGTGATTTCAGTATAAGATTTCCTTTGCATGTAGTTAATTAGATATTCATAATTATTTTATACATATTTAACATCATAGAGAAGTCACAACATTTGCAG
Source organism: Sipha maydis (assembly GCA_034509805.1). NCBI lineage: Eukaryota > Metazoa > Arthropoda > Insecta > Hemiptera > Aphididae > Sipha > Sipha maydis. The sequence goes on from JASXSY010001364.1 coordinate 39,989, forward strand.
TGGATATTATTCTAAAGTTTTCTTATAACTATAATTATAGAAAATAATATTATTCTATATATATATTATATATAATAATAGTTTATCAATTCATAATGAATATGCATAGATTGCATATTACTTGTTTATTGCTACTAAGTTAAACTTCTAATGAATTATTGTTGTACCAGGTAATATATATTTTTAAAAACTATTATTCCACGATATTTTGTTTGTCTGATATTGTTGAGAGCTCTACTCATTTTCATTGGTCTGTCTTCGTTACCAGTTTGTCACTGCATTTTTCTTAACTATTTGATTAATATTATATACCCTTGTGCAAGTAACTAGTTACTAAATTTCCATATTATTTACTTGGTTGTTGAATCAATTGATGAATCATATTTAAAACATTGTTTTTTATGCACCAATAATTCAAAATATAAATATATTTATACAAAAAAGGTAAAAATAGTTAGCACAATAAGATTTTTAAATGATAAAATTAAAATAGAACTAAACTCCTAGGTTAAACACCCTATTTCATCTTACATTATTAAAATATTTTATACACATATAATATCACAACATTTAATATATTTTGATGTAAATATATTAAAATATAAGTTTTATTGTGTTCCGATAAATAAGTATATCCAGTAACTATATTTGTTGGCCATAAATAAATACTAATTACAAATTACTTTTATTAATACACGTTATGAGCTAATTTTAAATGAAAATAATTATACATTATTAATTATTTAATAATTATTTTTAATGAGTTATAAAATATAATATATACCATTAAAATGAAGTTACTACTTATAGTTTTAGGTATATAGTGTTTCACTAATTTTCTGAAATATTCCCAGTTAAAAAATTTGTTAAAATTTTAATTTTTTCAATTTTAACTTGAAAATAACATTTTAATTTTTTTATTGAAAAGTAAAATAATTTCATTACAATTTTATTTGAGTAAAGTAAAGTGTAATTTTATTACAGTTAAGTAATGAGTAACGAGTAAATTCACTTATCAATTTTTAAAGTAACTAATCTACTACTGGTGATGACACATATATTATCACATACATTGACTTCACAGAGGGCATTAAGCGTCTACGTGATGTCTCGGAGCGGTCGCTCGGTAAAAATGAAAAACTCCTCACTTCACAATGAGATTACTATGCGATATCTATGTCATTCAATTTTGCACATAGGGATAATTATTTACTCTAATACTTATTACTTATGTAACCCATTTAATGGTAATGATTATATAAAAATAGAAAATATTTATTACATGCAGGTAATTTGTTAGTCGAATATCTATGCTAAAACAGAGGAAAGAATTATTTATTAATAAATATTGTGATTTTATATAAGTAATTAAAAATTAATTGTTATTTATTTACTTATATATAAACATTTAAGGGAGCGTAAATGTTATAATGAATTTCCACTGTCACCGGATAGAATATTTTAATTAATATGCAGATAAACCTTGCAAACTACCTTCAGAACACATAAGTATGATATAGAACTGAAACTACAAGTTATATCTACATTTTGAAATCAAAAGTGGAAATAAAATTCGAATGCCGTACACGATGGTGTATTCAAGTAAAAGCAATTATTGATAAGATCTAATAAGTTTAGTATAAATACGTATGGAATTTTATTTTTGCAGTTTTTAAAAACGTGATCCAAAAACAGTAATCTCAGGTAAAAATCAAGTCAACCTACCACGTAAAAACATTACAGCAGATAGCACAACATTATTTTTGAATACAATCACGTTTATTTTTTATTACAACCACAGTATATTCCACGAATACTCCTATTTGTATTTTAACAACTTGTAATATACAAATACAAACTTACTCAAAGATATCAATATCAAAGTTCTTATATTAATATTTTGATATTTAGTAACATACGAAATTGAGTTCAAGATTTCACTTAAGATTTCCGTTTTGTACTCACCATCGGTCGTTTCAGACTAAATCTAGGTGTTTACCTGCTAGTCGAGATTGTATTATAACATTTTCTTCTATTCATCCCGAGGAAAATATTAAAAAGTTAATATAAAATGTTCTATAAAAATAAAAACACGTTAGTATCTCAATATTTTTCACGTTACTACCTCTATATTGTAGAGTCTACTGGATAACTAAAGCAGAACTTCATATAAATCGCATTCAAGAAAACGACACTAGGATGAAAAATATTTTCGTTATAAATAAATATATATATGCATATATAATAGATATAAATGCGATTTGATCGTATTTTCATATATACAGATATGATAATGTTCGCTGGATAACAGAAACAGACCAACTGTATATTATAACTGCTTTAAGCACTCCGATATGACACGTACAGCAGGAAAAATCATATTTATGCAATTACAGCAGTACCGGTTGTTCTTTTTATTTTATTTTTTTTATTTGATATTTTCCGTTGAAATCCGTTAGTTATACAAGCTCAAAATTTAATTCACTCGCGAGATAAAGATGGAAAAAAAATGCATTTCTATTATTAAATTGCGGGTATACGCTGAAATTATATAGTACGGTTTACAGGTAATTGTTATGCTCCGAGAAACCAATTTCACAAAAGCGAAAGATATAGTTGTATACACGTGAAAGGCGCAATAAATCTTCTGAGACACAACGCCACGTATAGCAGAAAGGTATACCCATACGTACACGCAAACTTATTCTCTAATTTTGTCAGAAAATCGTGTTTTTCAATTACTTCGTTGTGATTTTGCGTTTTAAAAATCCTTCCGATGTGATCAAAATTACGCACACGCGCGCGCGCGTGTGTGTGTGTGTGTGTGTGTGTGTGTATGTGTATATTATTTTATTCTTCATTGAGTCTGTGGCTTTATAAGGAAACAGGCGGTGATGAAAATTTTGGAAAGGAAAAAGAAAGAAAAAGAGAGAAAAATAAATAAAAAGTTACGTATTTCTGTCGAGGGGGCACGTGACGCTCGACGTATCGAACCGAAAACGTAGTATAATATGGTAACGGAAAAGTGTTACACATCAAGCGGTTTATTATGATATCGACGCAATACCTACTGGTGTACAGATCGTATGTATAATAAAGCAGAAAAATCAATCGCAAATTCTTTGTGTAGATAATCACGTGTGATCTCGAAGTAACGGTTCGATTAGAGGGTATATGTATGGGGATAAATGTGATGTAAAAGTCGAAATTGACAACAGTAACTTGTCCGGAGTGCTGGATGGGACGCTGGGTTTTCAAGGCTAAGGTTTTATTTGTGAAGCCTGAGACATAGGTCCTAGATTTTCTTAACATCGCGGATAATAATTCAACAGGTGTTGCATTTTTATACCGATTCATGAGTACTAATTTCATCCTAACTCATTTTGAAGATATTTTAAAGAACTATGTCAACTTTTGTTTTTTTTTTCCCTTCTTCGTACCTTCAATATCAGTAGACGCACCATGACCTACCGAAACTTCCAGTATGCAGTACCAAATTGAAACAAATATCAACTTCTCGAAAAATAAACATTTTTAATACGTAGTCCGTAGGAAAACGTGGCCTCGATCCGATTTCAACAAAACTTGTCGTCGTGAAAACGATCGATACTGAAGTTTCTTTTAGTTTTTTTTTTTCTAAATGCCGTACAAACGTGTACGTTTTGATATTCTAAAGTACTTTTTAACGCTACACGTTGAGTACTAACTACCTAGCTCGTAGTACAACAGGCGAACGATGACCCAAACATTGTATTTATTTCTCATATTTAACAAAATGACGCGTCTGAACGATTACGATTTGATGTAAAAGTCAAATTTGTAGATATGAATTACGATGCAAACCTTCAAAACGTATTGCAAGATAGTTATTGTAATATCGTAGTTGTGTTTTATTGTCGAATAAACAAATCATCGTAATTGAATTAATTAAGGGACACACGATACGCACGTAAAATTGTAATTCGTATTTCAGTTTGATATACTTTCATATAAAAACATCAATTATTTTATTGGTTTTATTTTTATTTTTTAATCTAACTAATTCATCGTACGCGCGTTCAATATCAATTAATTTGTAATGATAAAATATTGAATTAAAAAAAAATCAAACAATTATTGTGTGCATATGGTACAATAGTCAATATTTGTATAATAAGGTGGTCACTATTTGTAGTTCGAGTATTTTTGGGATATATACAAATTGCAACCCGAGTATACTATACAAACTAAATATATACATATATATTTTAATATAAAATTATACATTCTAGAATCTACATTATACTGTCATTATATGTTATCGGTCAACATTTAAAACTATTTTAATATCATAAAAATCAATATAATATGATGTTATAAACCTTTATTATAAGATTGCTGGCTCTTGGTATTATCTGAAAGAGTACGATAATATTACATAAGACTTGTGGAAAAAATAAATCGGTTCGTAAGTCGTCTGTATCCAAAATAAACCAAGGCCATAATTTAGATTGAACTATTTTTCGTAGATATATTTAGGGCGCAACTAATACCTATACAGCCATATATCTAAAATACATCATCGATTAAATATTTATACTACTACGTGATAAGGGTTAATAATAATTATTATTATTATTATTATTAATTTTTGATAACTGTAATCAAATGTCAAAAAAGTAAATTTCGTTATTGACTTTGAAAACGTACGAATTATATGGTTCAATTGTCTGATTTCGCATTTTAATTATATTTAAGTACATGTACATTTTAATTTCACCGATTTTCCATGAAAAATTTAAAAAGTCAGTGACTTAAATTGAATTTAAATTATTCCAATTTTAAATATGGTGTTTAAGTTGACGTTTTGATTTTATTTAATAAATTGAAAAAAAAAAAAACCAAACACGACGTTTAAAAATAAAGTTATGTAAATTATTATGAATGTTTCAAATTTTTAAAGAGTGAACATTTTACAATCCTAATGTTGAAACAGAAGATCATTAAAATATAATGTACAATATATTCCACTATAAATAACTAAAGTGTACGAAAAATTTAAATAACATTAACGATTTTTCGTAACCATGGATAACATTAGAATTCTATATTTTGGAAACAAATTTGGGCTTAAGATACTATAATTTCTTTATAATAACCAACAAGGTTAAGTACTCATTATTGTTATTGCTTATAAATATTAATACTATTTTTTATTTTTATTTATATATATATAAATATATAATCATTATACAATCAATGGTTATTAATATATTTGTATTACACTAATATAATTACTTAATACGGTATAAAATATGCGTATAGATGTTCATTGTGTACAAACAATAATAATGTAACGATAGATCAAAATTACTTTTTTCTTGTACTAAAATTAGTAGAATAATTACAATATTCCATTACTTCAAATTAAATGCTTTATCAGATTTTAATTTTAAATTATAATAATAAAGAAGATATATCTTTATCTTATATTTAGATTACATTACTATTTATTTAAACTCAATTAAATGTTTTTCCATTGACTTTAGAAACGTCTTTTTTAGACTGGGTTATATGGTGTCATCATTACTTATGTATATTATATAAGATTACATTAAATAATTTCCACACACAGGGAACTTAAAATCACTTATCATTCATATATCTGATTCATATTACATAATTTCGAATTATACGAACAATAAATATAAACGTTTTTTTTTTTTTTTTTGATAACGATAAAAAAAAAGGTATAGCCATTATAGCACTAGTTTTTATCTAAATCTCAAATACTTTTACGTAATATGGTCTTGAATGTATTTTTTCATTTGATTATTTACAGCCGTAGTGTTCAAATTTCAAATAGTAACATCCTCCTATTTTTCACCGAAACGCGAGTATCTAACACAGAAATCCTTGCCTACTCTATTTTTATGTATTTCAATTATTTACAAAATCGTCTTGAGAAATGCACGTACCAACTAAGTAATAGCACATCGCAAATAACTGACTTTTGTTTTATTCTCATCTAAACTGTGCATATTTCTTTGTTATAAAATAAAATTTACGATTTTGATCTTTTTTCGAGTTTTTTCAGATAATATATTAAGGTCATGAAATAAAATTGATACAAAGTCATTTTCACGAATTTCATAGAATGTTTAACTATAAAAATAATACATATATATTACATTATTAAACGTTCTGCAGGTGTTGGTGAATAAGACGTAGTCAATAAAAATTATTTATCACCTTGTTTAATTTATTGGTACTCTTGTTTATCAGATGAACAACAATAATAATTATTGTAACTTTCATCCTGATTTTTTTTTTTTTTTTATAACATTCGTGGACGGATTGGGTTAACAGTTTAATTTTACCTGTGCTGAGCGTGGTAACAAACTGCACCGGGAGACAATAAGTGACAATTGCCATTAAAAAATACCTTGCACCGAATCGTTATCCAAACGAGAAAACTTTGTTTAAAGTTAAGTTTTATTAAGTTTGTTTTATCGGATGCAAGATAGAGAAAGACAAAGACGAATTGTTTGATTAGCACACCTACGTAGCAATTTTTTAATAATTTAAAATACGATTTAAATTACGAGTAAAAATCGTAGTTTCATATAACGGTCAGAATCATTGATTTATTTCAGAATAACGTCGATAAAATGAAAAAAATTAAATAAAAAAACACTAAAATTAATTTTTATAAATGTATGAAATATAATTTTTTACATTCGTATTAATATATTTTTCTTTTCCAAAATATTTCATAACCTTGTTATTAAAAATGAAAGTAACAGAAAAATGCGTAAAATTAAAATCTTTGTGACGTAAAATGAAAATAGTTAATTTACATTTTCAGAGAGTTTTTATCATAAATGCTGTTAAATTGTAAAGCTGTAAACTTTTATTAAAACATACCACACCGAATATTAAACAACAAACAAACTATAACATTCATATTTCAAATTTAAAAATGATGTCCGATAGTGAAAATTTCAATTTTATACTTGATACGTTATAGCATTAAAATAAATTAAAATAATTAATGAATATTTTAAACAAAACGTAAACAAAAAGGCACTGAATTCCGCTGTAGATACCTAAAAAGTTAATATTATGATGATTTGCATCATAGTGATATTATTATTATGACCATTTTGACTTTTATTTTGATAAATCGTAACTATCACGTCTTATTTTTATCTACTAATTGCTCCCAGGGAATGATTTCGACTTTTCGTCATTACTAATTTCATATATGAAACATTTTATCACTAGTTAAAGTTGTTTCATTTTATTTCTATATTTTTTTATTCGAATTTAATTTCAGCTATACCATAACATTCAAAAGTGACGATGACAAATGGTTTAAGAACAACAAAATATTTTGTTAACTGTGACGGTAGAAAAATTCATCACCTCCCAAGACTTTTTTCTTCATATTATTGTTGTTGAAATTGAAGATGAAGTTTCTAGTTTTCATCAGCGATTTTTTTTTTTTTTTCAAACAATTTTTGTGGAGAAAATATAGTTTTTTTAGTTTCTAAATTTTCATTAATTTAAACGATAGAACAAAAACAATGGTAGTTATAATAGATATTTGCAGTTTTAAATAAATTTACGCATCGACGTGTATTAGTAAAATATAATAATTTATCAATTAAACTGTTAAATAGAAGTATTAAGCACGATGGAATGACAATACTCGTTGTAGTTAGTCCAAAATAGAGTTAATGGATTAATTAATTATTTCAGCATATAAATTTAGTTATATAATTATTATGGTGTACGTGTAAGTAGAATATGCATTGAATGCATTGCGTAAGAAAATTCAAGGGTAAAAAATGAAAAATAATAATTTTTGATTTCCACTGTTTAAGGAAACGCCAAGTAATATTTTCATGATGAGAACATAATTTTCAACAATACGTTATTATTATTTAGAAAATAGTTCCAGTGCTGTACTACCTATTTGTCATTTATGAAACTATTGCTCATCGTAGACTTTGTTTCAGCCACATCGCCACGAATAAGTAGTATTTATTATTTAACATATCAGTTTACTATTTTTAATGTTTAAAGTGTTAATAAATTACTGTAACTTACAATTATTTAAAATACATGAATTCTGTTTATTAACTATATATCTTCTCGAAAAATGTCTCAAATTTTTGTTTAACGTATTACATATTTTAAATTATTATCGTAAGTATGCAATGACTCGTACAGCGATCACTACATCATTTAAAAAAAACGAAAACAGTTAATTTATGAGAATTTTGTCAATTTTTTAACAGAAAAATAATATTTATAAATCTATAGGATATTTGGATAAAACATCTACTTAGTACAGATATGATACATTTTTCTCTGATGAAAATCATCATTATAAAGTTGCACATTTATATTAATCATTTTTTTTTATATTTTAGTTATCTTAATATATACAGTGTGATCATGATAAGTGGAAACACTTAATAACTATGTATAGCCTTCATATATTTTAATTCTGATTTTTTGGCTAACTAATAAACATAATTATACACATTTTTATGTAATTAGACTATTTTTGTGACAGTTAATTTTGAGCATGCGCTAATAACTTTTTTTTTTTAAATGGCATGATCTATTTTTAACTACAAATTATTTTTCTTTGTATTTTAGTGGTTGAATTTCTTTTCTAAGTTAAAAAATAGCCGAGTAATAGCAATTTGAATTTATGTTATTTACACGGGTATAATTGCTATAACTCGGCCATTTTTTAACTTGGAAAAAAAATTCAACTACCAAAATTCATTAAAAAATACAAAGAAAAATAATTTGTAGTCAAAAATAAGTCATGCCACTTAAAAAAAAAAAGTTATTGTATGCATGCGTGAAATTAACTGTCAAAAAAATAGTCTAATTATATAAAAATGTGTATAATTATGTTTATTAGTTAGCCAAAAAATCAGAATTAAAATATATGAAGTCTATACATAGTTATTGAGTGTTTCCACTTATCGTGATCACACTATATATGTATACGTTTATGTGTATGATTTTAATAATAAATTAGAAAATAAGACAATGTGTTAAATTGATTTTAACAGATCATTCCGAACGCGTTTTTTTATCAAGTATTTTAGTCTTGAAAGATATTCAAAATTCCCCGGGTTGAATAATATGCCTCATGAGACAAAAAACGAAGGGGACAGAAATAAATAAACAGCAAGGCGGTCAACTTATTCTACTTCACTACTGACAAGTAAATCCTTGCAAAATGTTGCTGCGTCCCGGCCAGAAGATCACATGGGATTTTTAGTAACCAGTTTTACCTTACGTAATCTTTGTTTAGTGGTATACGAGTGGTAAATCGTATAATATATATATATACACATAAATATCAAGTGCAAGTCAAAGCAAAATAAATAAAACGGCCGTCATCGATAACGATTACGACCGAAGTGGTCATACTCGTCTCGTTCCGTGCACGGTATAATATGGATTGTGTTGTGTTGTACTTACTGTTTTGATTATTGGACAATAAAATATAAAACATTCGAAAAACAATCACAAGCTCATAAGAATTATAATACTGTTTACAGTGTACGCGTATACCTGGCTATAGACTTATCGTGTTGATTTTTGTCGATTCGAAGTTGAAAATCTTCAAGTGCTTCCATATTTTGTTGCACTCGACTTCGACAGCAATATTAAATATGCATTTATTTATCTGCAAAAAAAAAAAAAAAAAATTAAAAAAAAATATATTTTTAAAATACATTTTTAGACACCTTTACTGAGTTTTATTTATATTTTATTGAACCTGCGGCTATGTCGTTTCTCTTAAATTTCTATCAACGCTCGCCGACAAAATGAGATACTGTGAAACTATCTATTACATACTCGAATATTTCAATACTGTGATGACTTAGTGCATAAGATAATTTTCAATTCATAGAATCCCGGTTGTACTTAACGTAAAACAAGTATGAAGTCATCCTACCGAGATAGCTATTGCCCACGGGTAATTTTTTTTCCCCCTTATCGATATTTGTTTTGATCGAGTGAAATATATAACCAAAAGAGAGATACGTTAAAAACGATGTATTGCTTGCGCAATAGTAAAATGTCTTCTTTTCATAAAAATTATATAAATTAACCTTATAGTTTTGTAATATATAATTTTCTCTAATGACAGAGAAAGATTTTTTAATTCTTAGATGTCATAAAAGAAAATGAGTGGATAAGCAAAATTCTTCAAAAATACTTATAAAAAAAAATGATCTCTTCATAAAGAGAAAAATGGCTTTTCGAATATATATTATAATTAAGTATGGGTAAACTGTAAAATAAACTATTCATTCCTTCACAATAGTTACTGGTCTCCATTTTTGTATTCAATGAAATCGTTCATTTTTACAAAAGGTGCACGTCATACTGTAATGTTATTATGACTCGTTATTTATACCAATCTCATAAGAAGTAAATATTGAGTTTAATACCTAATTTCTTCGATGCTTTAAACAATGGTTTTGTAGGAATAATTTTTAAGCTTGTTTATCATGATACCATATTATTTATAATACATAAAATAATGGTACACTAAATTCCAATATCATATTCCATAGTTAAGTTCGAATGCGAAATATTCTAATTTTTGTTCGAAAATTGTTTTTGCCTGTTAACATAATCTAACCCATCCAGAGAGTATATAGTTGTCTATTGTATGTTTCTCGACCGGAACATCCGATCCCCTATTAAAAACGTGGCTTTGTTCTGTTCTTTCATTCTGTCGAAACCAAAAGTCTTATAAGATCAAACCATCTACTCTTGATCGACTTTGCACCAAACAATTCATAATATCATTCATTAAGAGCAAAGCTTACTGAGAATTATTCGGCTTACCGAAACTAGAAAAACGTTAAAAATGTTTATGTTTTTGAATATTTCGCCAAAAAAACATTAAAAAGTTTTAAGTTCTTGAACGATACAGCTAATAAACGTTTTAACATTGTTCGTTCTTAGACCTTTAATCAAAAGAATGTTTTGCATTAATATGTTCTTAAACATTTAATCAGAAAAACGATTTTTTGTGTCTGTAATCACGTTTTGGAGCAGTAAAAGTTCTTCATTATTAAAAATCAGGGGTGGTTTTGGGTAGCAAAGTAAATTTATATTTTCAGTAGTTTTCAAATGCGCCGTGAAAAAAAAAAAAAAAAAATAGAGAAAAATGATCATTTGTACGCAAAACCAGTTTTCGATAGCGGTTTTCGAAAACTAACATAACCTCACGAATTTATAATTTGCAATAATTAATTAATCATGTTTCGGTAAAAATATGTATTAACACACAAATTTCAGCCCTTATTATAACCAAATTATGTACAAAAAATTATTAAAATATCTAATTATTCAAGGGTAATCATTTATGTAATTTGAAGCGCCACTTAAAGTCTTTCATACGGTGGAATATCAGCGAATAATATTAGATGCTGCAGATGAATTTAGTACAGATACTACAAATATCGTTTCTATGTCATCCATTTCTTCAAATTCATCTGATTTATTTCTACCAACGCAAAAGAGAGTAGATAAGATACTAAGATATCATGATTTTTTTTTTTATTTTATGGTTATAAACTTATTTTCTTTTATATTACGAGTATATTTTAATTTATATTTTGAGTTATTACTAAATACTAATAGTATCTAAATCATGAGTTCTCAACCTCTTGATGTAAATGCCCCTTTTTATGTTATTTTTTAATATCACGCCACTCTCGCCATTATAAGATTTACTTATGTTTAGTATATATATTTATACTTCGTTTATTTGTTTATATGTTCTATTGCTTTTTAAAAATGTTTGCGCCTCCCTAAGGGGGTGTGGCCTCCAGGTTGAGAACCACTGATCTAAATAATTTCTTAATTTATTTTAAATTGATATTTACATTTAATTCACATACATAATTAAACAATAAAAATATGTTTATTACATGCAAGAACTCCCTTATTTTTAAATTGTCTAAAATAAATGATCAGCAATTACATTTAATATTTATAATAGCTGAAGCTTCATTCGAAGTCGCATCATATTATTGGGGTATACCCTAAGTCCTTATCTTAGTTATTACTTATTAGTAAAAATAAAACTAGAAAATGCTATAATATACTATAATTAGATTTAATTTAAGTTTTAGTTTTTGGTATTGAAGTATCTACATATTGTTTTTGAATAATTTTAAAACCTAAATGGTCATAAAAAATATTAAAAAATGATATTAATTTTGATTCATAACATTATTTTTAAAGTTCAAAGAACGGTTTAGTTGTAATGTTCTCTGTGTTAAACGTTCGAAAAACGTATTAGTTTATTACGTTCTTCATGTAATTTTTTATTGAACTTAATAGTTTATAATGTTCTTTGCATAATTGTTCAAAGAACTTTTAAGATTATAACGTTTTTTCTCGAAAAAGTTCAGCAAACTTAATAACTTATAATGTTTTTGCATATAGAAGAACCACAAACTTAATGAAAAAACTGGTTACATTCCGTTGTATTTTTGTTTATGAACAACAATAACGTTCTTTAACGGTTTTTTTTTGCGTTCCGTTCGGGAATCCTGTTATAAATATTATAACGGCTATTTTTGTATTATTATTCAAAATCTTCGTTTTGGACTACACAACGTTTAAGTATGTATGGACGGTCAACGTACTGAAACATAACATATATGGTGATAATAATAAGTGGAAGATTATATTACTAAACTACAGTGTCGTTAAAATATTATTGCGAAATTCAGTGGTGTGATCGACGAGGAAATAGGATCGTGTGTGTAATATAGCAAACTAAAACATTTACAAGTCATTTAGGCCCTTTAGGCATAATTCTTAGGCCATAATTTGCACATTTTTCGGGCATATTAAAATTATTATTATTGGTAGATAAATTATCACAAATATTATAAATTCACTATTCACATCTTGATATTATATCGTATTATATTATATTATATTATATCGTCATACATAAACGAGTATAACCTTTATATCATAATTAAATATTTATGAGATTAATCGTTTGTAAACAATATCTCATCGGTTCATTGATTATTCCTCGAGGATTTTATGTTGAAACCCGTTATTATACCTGTAATCACGTTTTATGATGTTTATAATTAATAATTAATATTATTACATAGGCTTTAATTAAAGTATTGTTTAACACGCGTGTCGTACGTGAATACAAATTAAAAAAAGAACCGGATGGACCTCGCTCTGCTGTACACTTGGGGATGAAGTGCGACTCTTCATAGGATAGGTCATTATAATGGATTTGTTAAATTTGAATGCAATGATAGATATCATTGTATACGAATAACGATTCTGAACGGAGTTAATATGTGTGTCTAGGATATAAATATTCTTATTTATAAATATTGTAAAAAGTATATTTTATTTTGAAACGATAAATATATTTTTCAATTAGGATGGGTTGGCAGTTGCATACAGCGATATAGTTTGTCAGTCTAGAACATTCTACATTATATTATATTTAACATGTAATTTTATGTCAATATTCGATGTTCAAACGCTTATAAAAAAAAATTGTGCCTATGGATTTTAATAATTTTTGAATGACATTAAGAAATACTTCTGTGGAATCTTCGATTAAATTTTCAAGTATTTTGTAGTAGCCAAATTTTTTTTATCACCGATTATAAAAATAAAATTTAAAAAAATCGAATATTTTAAATGCCTATAAGTGGCTTAAAAATCAATATAATATTTTGAAAAAAATATGACATAAAGGAAATACCAATCTTAACAGCTGGTAGAAATTTCAAAAATCTGCGACTTATACTTTTTGAATTATAACAAATATTTAAAATCGTTTGAGAATAAATCGCTATTTTATGCAATTTCGTAAATATTTAAATTTCAAACAGTCATAAAATGTTTTCCTCTAAGTCCGGTAGAAATTTTTTTAAAAATGTTTGTAGAGTAGCTTATAGATAACCTAGTGTGAAAATTTTGAACCTTAATTATGAACAGAAAAAATTGTATGAATTTTTATCTACAAAATAACTTGCAGATTTTCGCAATTTTTACATATTTCGTATAAATTGGAACTTTGAGCACTTATTAAAAAAAATGTGACATACGATTTTAGATTTTTTTTTATCAGTTAAGGAACAACTTATAAGAAACCTTGTATTTAATTTTCAAAATTTTGTGGCCGGCCAAAAAAATTTTACGTTATTTTAAAAAAAAATACTTAAAAAAATTTTAAATTTCAATTGTCTATAAATAGCTCAATAAAACGTTAATTTCAACAGTTGGTGAAAATTTCAAGTATTTACATCGATTAGTTTTTGAGTTATAGCAAAATAAAAAATTTGATTTTGTCGAAAACTGGTTTTGTGTATAAACTCCCGTTTTTTCCCTTATTTTTTTAGGGTTTTTCCCGTCGCATTTAAAAAATATTGAAATGAGTACCAACTAGATTTACTTTCCTTTCAGAAAAGTTGCTACATAAGCAAATCGAAGCATTTTTACTACCAAAAAAGGTGTCGTCAGACACAAAAAAAAAAATAAAAAAAATAAAAAAAAAAATTTAAAAAAAAAACACACATCATTGTAAAACCAATAGATTCCATCACTCCGTTCAGAATCTAAAATTAAATTATTTTTTAAACCTTAACAGCCTAAACGTTAAATTGCATTTCACATATCTATCGACTTGAAAAACTATTTTATAGTAATATTATCTTCTTCTTCTACTACTGGAATTTATCACTCTTTAAGTTATTTTTCCACCACTTTTCTCTATTATGGGACTATTATTATCTACTCTTGTACACCTATTTTCTTGAAATCCTCAACTATTGTATCCATCCATCTATTTTTAATCCGTTCACGAGGTCTTTTCCCCAACGTTTTCCATTCTAGCATCACTTTAAACATATCTTCTTCATTCTACATATTACGTTACCAAGCCATTGTATGATCACTTTTCAAGCTACTAAATTATGTCAGTCTCAATTCTTCTAGTATTTCCCAATTATATTTTCTTCATCGAATACCTATTCTCTTATTATGTATAGGACCGCAAAATGTTTCCAGTATTTTATTTTCTAATTTTCTTAGTATTATTGCAGTATTGCTGTTGGTCGTCCATGTTTTACCTCCATAGGTTAATTTGGGTCTTATTATTGTTATATAATATTTTCTTTATTTTCTTTGATAACCATTTTGATTTCAGAAACTTAATTAGTGCTAATAATTTACTGTCAGTTTTTACTATTCTTATCCAAAATTGGAATTCAAAAACTTTTTTAAAGATCAACATCAACATTATCATCTCTATACTCTTCATTCTATAATAAATTTCATAACTCTTGTTTTTTCTGTTTATTTTTAATTCTACCATACCTTTATTTTTATTATTTTTATTATTAATTTAGTTTATTCTTATTATTTTCGCAAACTTTCCAAGATGTTTAAATCGTCTGCAACCGAATCACCTGCATTTTTTGCTCCCTTATTGTTACATGGTACACCTGTTGTCTCTTTTTGCATTTCTCTATTTGTTTTCTCTAATGCTAAATTAAATAAAATAGGTTACAATGAGTCCCCTTGCTTCAGATAATAATGTTCATGATAAAATATATTTAGTTATGAAATTGTTAATTACGTGGAACTAGATATTTCTTGCGTGCTCAGTTAAGTGTTCAGCGTTCAGGCCAATCTACATTTTCAAGCATACTTATTGTATATCATCACCGTCTCTTGGGCGTAACTACTTTAAAATATTACACAATAATAACAATCTTGTAGAATAAGATTCAGATGTAACACTATTACGTATATACTAAAAAACATGTACTATAATGCGCCCCAACACTGTTTTATTGTGATATTCATTTGTTATTAAGTATACGGTACTGTATTATTGTACAATTGTCGGTAGGCGTGGCGATTACAAAAACAAACACCTGAGCAAAGGTAACCGCGTCTCGGTCACAATCAATCGGTCGATTACCGTCTCGTGAAGATTGGACGTCTGACGCCGGCGAATGGATATTATAATATATATTCGAGTACGCTGTCATAAAATATAATATTTATTTGCACGTGTATCTAGCGGCCAGCACGCCTTTCCGATCCACGTGTGGGGGCGTGCGAGGTCTCGATATTCGGGAGCTCATGGTTCGTCCATCCTCAACACCGGTCACACGTAAAATACGCATATTGAAACGTGTACGCGGACCGATGTCAAGACGAGAAGGCAGAAAGGAACGACGGCGGTGGTTGCGCCAACGACGAGTCTCGTGGTTGTGTGTAATTTAATTAGGCTCCTGTTCACCGGCTACGTGGGGTGCACCGGATGTGGTCACTGGTCGAATGGAGGATACCCCGCGATCGGAGAACGTGGTCGCGAACGGGTCAGCGAGTCGGGTGGAACTCGTTTCGCCCGAAAATAACTCCCCGTTTCGCATACATTTCGTTATTTTAAGATTTTGCCCAGTCTTGTTTAGATAACTTTAAAATTAAGTTGGCAATAGTTCAGTCAAATATTATATTTTAGCGAACGATAAAAAATTGTATTTAATAAATCGTGCTTATTTGGTAGGTATGCATTCTGCAGAAAACTAAACAAGTTTCTGACCCCGAAAAAACTAATGTTATAAAACCCATGGTAATTTTAGTATTTATTAATTTTTTATTTCGTTATTTATTAGTAATTAAAAAATTATAAAAAATTTAGTAATTTAGTAATTCAGTATATATATAATTGATAGCAGATAAGACTTGATAAGTGATAACGCAAAATAAATCCAGTTATCATCGAATCTAAGTCGAGTAAAACTTGTAAAATGCATACCAAAAGCACATTGAAAAAAAAATGTCTAAGAATTTATACACAATCGAAAAATAAATAACGCGGTACCAATTAAATGAAATTACTCGCTATGAGTTCAGTATAAGCATGTGTATAAATTTAAAAAATATCATGTTGTTATTAACAAATATATTTTAAACATAATTAAAACCTTAAATAATTTGATTGTATGTGTAAATTTGATTTTTTAATAATAAGTTTTTATAAATATCGTGAACACTAAATTTTGAATTTGTTAAATGTCCTATTTTTTTTATTAATTCATATTCCTCCTCGTATTATCAGAATAACGCCAATTAATATCAAAATATTACAATATTATATGGTTTACAATAAAAGTGCACTGCCATATTATACGATTCAAAATTATCGTTGTCAACTTATTTTTAAATTTATCTAAACCGGTCGGGGTGAAACTGGAATATCTTCTGAAAACGAAATTTGGGCGAAACGGACTACTCCCGGCGTGTCCTTCAGCACCCCTCACGTCCACCCCGCTACAACCGTACGAATGGATCGGACACGACGTTGCGATTTGCGTGCTTCTACCGCTCGCTGACACAACAAACGCCAACACGACCGTCGGTCGGCGGTCATTCGCTATTGTTGACTAACACCGAACGATCACGTTGCGGCGCGCGTTCGAAGGATCCCGATCGCCGCGTCATTTCCACGCGCGTACCGATCGTTATTCAACCGCCAAACGCGAAACGGTCGGCGCGCCGCGGCGGCATCGTCGTGTGTTGAACTATTACGCCGTCACGCGGTTCGATGCACACAAACGAGGATCCAGAACCGCGCGACACGTGCGAAACCGCGTACGTGGTGTCGCGTTCGGCGGATACGTCGGAAAGCACGTCGAACGCGCGCGATTTCGTTTCCGCTGCGTTCCGTTCCGCCGTTGGAATGACTTCGCAAACGACGCGGCGGATCATCCACTAGACTTCGATCTGGGTCACGTGTTCGCAGTGGCGCAGTCGTTGTCAGAGCAGGTGCTTGGAAAACGTGGTTACGTGTCGTTACGTGTTGTTTTACTGGAAAAAAATAAAATAAAATAAAAAACGTGGATCAAAAATACGACTCAACGCCAACTACAAATCATATAATATGTAGTAGCAGTAGTCGACACAAAACTGGGTGTATATTTTATCAGCATAACAAATTGTCGTCGGTGTCTCTTTTTTCGACATTTTTTTTTTTTTTTTTTTTGTTTTAACTTCTGCTGCTTTTATTCCTTGTACACACACGCACCGCGCCCGCCTGCAGATACCTCGTACTACGGGTAGGAAAACAAACAAACGATGTTTCGAGAGCAGAAGACATGGCTGGAATATTAAAAAAATAAAAGGGCCCTCGTCGACGGTGCCGGGTAATGTAAACTCGGTTTCCCGTCCATAGGTAACGAAAAAATAAACAAATTTATTTATATTATATTATATTATAAATGTAAGTCGCGCACATGGAAATCAACGAAAACGTACCGCGTATAGGTGAATGCTTACATAAACATTATTTTCTCAGGGATCCGCTAAATTTCACGTTTATTGTCCAAAGGTTAAGTCCGGTCACACCGGGCGGCGATCCCAGTAGCATGTATACATGTAGGGACCTCAGTATACGTATCGGATATCCGTATCCGTCCGGCATACAAATGTACTCGGATGCTCCAGCACTGTAGTTATATGTGTGTGTGTGTGTTTTAGTGAACTTCACGCGCTGTTTCAGACGATAAATGACGCGATTTACGACGATCGTAAAAGCGACATCGCCGCGTTATATTATTATTATTATTATTATGCGTGCAGGCGGACCGTACCACGACAAAGGGAACATTAACCGTACATACATCGCGTAACGCAGGTTGAGAGTTCGGAATTAAATACGTTGACAGTACACGTATCGAGTACACCTTTTTGGTAAAGGTTTTCATATGAACAATAACAATATTAATTTATCGATTTCGTCTCTTTAAGAATAATCTATAAAGCATTACGTGTTTAAAGAGGGGGGAATAGTTAAACGTGTGAAAATACAAAATTAAAAGTTTCGATTCAGCTGTAAGATGAAATAAAAATAAAAATAAATTAGAAAACTTTATGTTTTCGAGACCGGAACCGATAACTTGTCGATTTGTTATTTCAATAAAACCTATTTCACACATCCGATGATCAATAATAAGATGTGCCAACATATAACTGCAGCAGATGTATCGTGTGACGACGAGCGATCCAAAATGTATTCATATTAATCCTTTTATAGATTTGAGATCATGTTCTCGGTTTTAACTTAACTGCCAAATTGTAAACGATTTATCCTTAGAAACACGTTAATATTTTAAAGTTAAATGGCCAATAAACACTTTTCACGTATTATAAGTACTGCAGTACTTGTTTCGAAAATATTATTTAATCACATTAATATAATCTACATCAAATAAACATACTGTAATAGGAATTAGGTTTATATGCCATTTAAAAGAAAACGGATTTAACGAAAGAAAAGTAAAATACTGAGTTTAAATAATAATATATAGTAGGGTAACAAAAAATTCATTTAATTACGTTAAGTTGTACCATAAAGGAAGGAAGACTAGAGAATAAAAAGGTCTTTTGTGGTGATCGTATGACTTGACTTGATTGACTTGACTTGACATCATAGCATTGCTTTTTCCAAGTGTCATCATTTAATTCTGATTTAAGTTCTTGGGCTTATACGTACGATTTTATCGGCGTGGACGACAATAGTTTCAAAATATTATTTTAGTGCAATCGATTTGTTGTAAATAGTTTTTAGATCGTAATATATCGATAATACATTGGGAAAGGTTATGAATCAGACTAACAGTACGATAAATACGATATAAGTACCTACCTATCAAATTATTTATTTAATGGTTTTTTTGAAGTAACAATAAAATCTTCAACATTATTTTGGTATTTAATTACTCCTAGCGCATAGCACTAATGGACAAATTTAAAATAAAATATTTCTTTAATTTTAGGAGATGCGTGGAAAAAAATTGTATGCACACTTTAAACTGAACATTTTATTAATTCACAATTAAAATTACATGTATTTGTGATTAACATTGTATTACCCACCTCTAAAAATAGTTAATGTTTCATTCAATTTTATCTAATTTTTTTTTCGCTATATTATTTGCCATGTTTATAGTACAGTAATATATATTAAAGTCCAATATAAATAGCAATATCCTTTAATAAACATAACCCAGAAATAGAAATTATTTTTTTTCTTTAAAAAAAAAAAAATTAAAACTTTAAGTTTCAACAAGAATATATATAGTAAAATAAATATGCCTACGTTAATTTATAAGATGTTATATAGTCAGATAAAAAAATCAAAGTATAAATACCTATAAGTTTTATATTGTGATATAATATAATTACATTTTTATAGAAGAATAGCTCTAAATGAAGATTTATCATGCTAAATCTAATTCAAATTACCATTAAATATTTACTTTATAATGGTAAAAAATAACTTGTGGTATTGTATAAAGTAGAAGATATTATTTTTTCAAGAATTCCAGAGGGACCGTGACAAGAGAAATAACGGAAAATTTGTATATTTTATCTGATCCCAGTACATATGACCATTCGTGAAAACTGTGTGTGTGTGTGTGTATGTTTGTGTATGTATGATTTGAATAATACTTTTATATCTGTTTTTAGACATTGTGCATTTTTAATACATTTTAAGAAATATCTTAGAAATTTTATTAGTTAACGGAAACCTAATTTAGCCTGATAAACGCTTTTAAAGGTTTAACAATATTGTTATAGCTGATGTTGTAATTAAAGTTCACTTAATGATTGTCTAGACGTGGTGACAGAAGTAACAATAGTAGTGAAGAACCTATCCACTAGTTTAAGGAGCTTATCCGAATTGACGGAAATGAGTGTTACGCTTTAAACGAGTCTAACTCTCCACTCCGTTTTACGCGCGTAATTTTTAGCTACAAGACTCTGCACACTGTCATCAACTTCATTACATATGTACTCGCTTTATCGGTTGGTTATACATACGGCTTCAAGAAATAGGTACATTCGAAGTACATGTCGAAAACGCGTCACTGAAAACTTATTCAAATGCACGCCATACAATAAATATTTTAGATTATGACAATAATCAAATATGTAGAATAGTCTATATTGGTGATATTTCAGATCTTTCACTCTTCAAAAGATTCCGTTAAAGAAACAAACTTTTATCCATTTCACCGAGTAAACGTTTCGCGTGTAATAAACTTTTCGGTCATTCAATATTGTAGCTTATGGCTGCATTTCGATATGTTTTTTCTGATTAATAACCACATTTAATAAATATTATATTCAAAGATAAATAGCGCATAAATTGGTTATTAAGCTTGTTATCGATATGAAGCGTTTAACTAATGTTTAATATGATTGTGTAATTAAGTGTTTTTCGGGTTTTGTTGATATAATTTTTATTAGCTTCTCGCCACTAAAAAAACAATTACTGATTAAATACAACCAGAAATCATTTTACTTCTAATAAAATTATACGCATCCAAAACTTTGATGACGATGTAATGCGATGTCACGCCAAATGGTCTTATTTTCCTATTAAAATTCGAAAATAAATTAGATTTTCAACAATGCTGTGTTTGGATAACATTAATATTTTAACGAACTTATATAAAATATATTGCTATATTAATTATTGAATTAAAACCCGTCGACGTAATAATAAATTATCCATATTGACCAATTTGGTGAAAAAAATGACGAATGAATAATAAATAACGCAATAATAAATGCATTTCATAGCAATTTTGAACACAAAAACACATTTTTATAAATAAAAATGAAAATAAATATAAATATTTTCATAAACGATACAACACTTTTAATTTTTTTTTTTTCAAGATTTTGAGTCTAAGTTTCACGATGGCAATATCCACACTCAATATATTCTAAATATTTACCCACATGTTTAGTTTATACTATGTTGTAGTTTTAAATTAATACATCGTATACAATACATCCCACTTAAAGTCATATCAATTTAGATAGATAAATATAATGATTCACGATGTATGATCCACTCATACGTATAATTCCTTTGTTGATAAAAATAGTCGAATTCTACTTATAATTATAAAAAAAAAAAATTAGATACATGTGAAATATTGAGATATTTCTACAACTCACATTGTGTATTAATACTTTTTATTTTTAATAATTTCTTTATTTTTTTTTATATTTATAAAAAATGGTATTATTAGACGAGAGTCTATCGATAAATGTGTTTTAATAAAAATTGTCAAATAATTTAAGTGACTTGTATGATTAATAAAAAAAAAAAAAAAACTGATAAGTTTCAATAAAATTTTAAAATTTAACTTTCAATAATTGAAATGAATCCTTAATAATCATAACGGTCTCGAAATTGTATGAATTGGGCGGGAAATAATGATATGATGGACGAACGGGAATGTAAACAGAAGTGTCCGATCAAAACTAAGTTCAAATTAAAAATTGTTGTATAGCAAGTATATCAGCAACGAAATAGCGATGAGGTGCATTCGAATATATTTTTAACCGTTATGGGAACATCTGCATCAGCTAAAAGCGATGTAGCTCCTAAGTCCGTTGACGTGAACCGAAAATATATGTTTTGCTCACTGCAAGCTTTCTTCCTGTGGAAAATCGAACGTAGCTGAAAATATATGAAAAACATACGGTGAAAAAAAATATCGTTGATGTGTTATTGCTGATGGGTCGTAAGATACACGGATCAAATGCATTTTGACAACGTGAAAGAATCGAGAAAAGTCACAAACGTCAACGGTTGTGTGATACTGTGTGAAGGAGGTATGACTTACTACGGATAGCGTGAATATTACTTAACATAATAATATGCACCATAGCTATATTCAGTTTGATGTAAGAGTAGGACAGCGAGAAGCATGCGATAACTGGGTTTTATCAGAAAATGGAGTGTCAGATTTGTATCGATCGATACAATCAAATTAAATTTATTAACAATTCTGGTATTAAAGATAATTGTGTTTAAAATTTAAATAAAATTATTTATCCAAGAAAAAAATAAAAAAACAGAAAGTTATACGTTGACAATTATGTATTTACATTTATTTTTCTACGATAAATGAAGGAAAATTGTATTATTTATTTTTATTCTATAACTTATGTATGGGCGAATAATTTTGTGGAGACCAATGGCGGTTCGTGCGTAAGTGCGCAGGTGGTAGCGCACCACATGCTATTCTATCAAAATAATACTTTTTATTTTTTTTAAAATTAACCGTTGTAAATTGTATTTTTATAAATATCGGTGTGCTATTAAAAAAAATTATTCAACAATATTTTTCGATAAAGAATTATTATGTCGTGAACATATTATTGCTCCTAAAGTAAAAACAGTTATGCGAAATGTACACACCAATCGGTGCGCAACACTGTGTAAGCACCGCACGTCTATATAAAATACGTATGGTTGACAAGTGGGGGGATCGCTAAATATAATGCAATTCGGTGCGGAGTAATTACTACGAACCGATTTAAAAAAAAATTTTGTCTTCCATTAATTTTGAGATTTTTCCATTTTGTAATTTGATTTTTGTATCAATGCAGGTTAGGTTAGGTTAGGTTAGGTTATCAATGCAGGTTTTTGCATCAAATGATAAATACATATTATAAATAAGATACCTATACATTATTTACATATTATTATTAAGAAACTTAGATAAATTATTTAAAACCAATAAAAATATGTTACATCATAGGAAATTCTTGTTAGTTATTATTTTGCGCACCACCTATTCTTAACACCACGAGTCGCCACTGGTGGAGGCTCAGGAGTATGAAATAGAATTTTTGAATGGGTTTGGCGAAGAAGAACTAATAAGTGACAGTTATGTAAGTGACCCAGTTCCTGGGTCTATCGCACCAAATAGTAACCCATTAATGAATTTTCTGTTATCATTATTAGGATGATCGACCAGTAAGGGCTTGCTTGCAACAGGTGAGTAGTTGTATTCTGCGTGTGGTATCCAACAAATAAATTGTATGTGTAAAGAAAAACTTCCAAATATTTCAGCGGTCCTAAGTAAATTAAAATACAAAATAAAATCAAATCGAACCAAATGATTAGAGTTATTTAAAACGACTGTTGACTATGCAATCGAAACAAATAAAATATCTCGAGAAAAATGTTGCAGTATCTGATAAATCATAAATTGCTTCTTATAAAGTTACAGAATGAATTGTTTAAAATAACAAATTCCAACTCGATAGTTAATTCATTAATTTTGCCTTCTTGTAAAGAAATTATGGAATAATGTTTGGTGATAAAATGTCAAGAGAAATATCGAAAATTCCGTTATCTAATTATACGATTTGAAAAAAAATAGGTGATAAGTCAATAAATGATAAATTAGTGGATATAGATAATATATGAATACAATTTCTATAAATATGAGTTTTGCTCTAATAATTTACGAATTCATGTTAGTAGTAAAAGAAAAGCATAATTAATAGAATAGGGATTATTTACGGCCTGTAAGATATCAATTACATTTTATATTTTATTCTGTAAAGAACATTTATAAAATACGCAATGTTGAGATATTTTTAAACTATAATTCGTAATTCGTACAGTAAAATATATCATGGACACTTTGCCTAGGAAGTTTTAGAGATGAAGCCCCGTCCACTATTAGAACTATTTAAGGTTTTATTACCCTGGTGAAATAAATTATTATAAATATAATTCATACTCATTGTTTCTTACATCGCAAAGCACTTATTTCACATCAACAAATATTTCCCAGAAAAAAAAAATAGTGAACTACGATTTGTTAAGAATCTTATTTTCTATCTCTGCTTTTCTTCATTAGTCAACGTAGTTTTCTTAGCATCTTTCTCTCGAATCTGAGGACCTGTTTTTCATCATATTTCTTTGTTACTTGAGTTGCAAAGCAGCTAAAAATATTAGAATAAGTGTTCATAATCATCTTGCAACTTTTGAATCCATACCTTTGCGAGTTAGAATATTCCACGAATACAAACGTTAAAACAAAAAATGTGAAAATAACTGTGGCTAGAAAAAAAAATAAAAAATCAGAAATGCATTGTCGTTGATTCGTTCTTGTAATGGTGCAATTATATAAAACAAATAATACAAAATATCACATTACATTTGTAATATATGTATATATATAAAAATGGAGACAAAAAATTCGAAATTGCATCAGTTGAGAACGGCTGGGCCGATTATCTTGATTTTTTTTTTTAAATGATAGAGAATGTCGTGGAGCGGGTTTATAGGGTTTATATATGGACCTTGCTCCACCCCCGGGAGGTGCTCAAACAGGAATTTTGAGATTTACGATAGAAATTTTTGTTTTTGTTTATAAATGGTTGCTATGGGGGTTATAAGATTTGAGAATAATATTTATTTATTAGTGGTTAATATAATGAATTACCCGACGTTGCATGGTAACCAAAAAAAAACATAAATAAGTACTTTGAATATTTTCTATTTGTTTGTGTCATTAATAATGCCAGAATGCCAATTTTTGTCATAGAACAAATGCAGCTACAAACATAAGAAATAGAAGAGCGCAAATAACAGACGAACAATGCCAATCCGATAGTGCGAATGATTCGTAGTTGACTCACGCAGAGCAAATGACCAACTACGCCAACAGGTACATCGAACATTTATATCTGATTCATTCCTGCGTTTAGCATTCCAGTATGAGCCCGATATTGAATATTATGCTCATTCAAAAGTAGTAATTTGTGCTATGGACAAGGAATGACCGCACTGTCATGCTCTCAAATTCAAAAATGAGCCAGTCGGGATGTGTTGTGTGTCAGGAAAGATGCAACTACCTGAAATTGAAACACCACCTGAACCATTGAACGGTTTACTTATTGGTACAGATCCAGATTCTAACGTGTTTCTGAAGTCAATTAGAACATTCAATTCATGTTTTCAAATGACATCGTTCGGAGCAACAGAAATAGTTCGTAATACTAATGCAAATGGTCAACAATATAATTCTATTCTACGGATTTTAGTACGTTAAGTTTAGGTTAGGGTTATGTATTAATTGATTATATTAATCCACCGTATTATGTCAAAATTGGTATAACTTTGATACTTTATTAGATTTAAATCATACACTAAGGTACGTACAAACAGCACTAGGTCCGCGATCTACCGCAGGTAGATTCCCTACCTGATAATATACTGCTGTGAATCAGAATTTTTATTCCGGAGAGAAGACTTAAGATAAATCTAGAACATCATCCACCGAATATTAACGAGTTAATATTAATATAACGAGTTAATATAACGAGTTGCACAAAGTTAGAGTCATATAGAGTTGGTATATTTAACGAGCAACGAAGAGCACGGGATCAGCTAGTTATATAACAATATACAGTAGAACCCGTTTAAGACGCTCTCGCTTAAGACGATTTCCCGGCTAATACGCTCATTTTTACGAGTCCCTTGATTTTGACAACGTTTAACATAGAATTAACTCTGGATAATACGCTCTATGTTCCCGGATAAGACGCTCGCCTTGTCAGTTATATTAATATAAAAATACATCGTATATACGTATCACTAATAATAACTAAATAATAACGATAACGAATAGTGTGTACGTGTTAGTAGTACTGGTTTTCGGACGATAAATATTGACGATTAGATACGACACACTACACAGTACACATGGCTATTCACGTAATCGGAATATAATCGGATATGGCCCCAGAAGTTAGTAACAAAAGTTAGTGGTTATATAAAGACGTATAGTAAAGTGTAATTTATTTTATCCTCTTTAAGTGTAAATTGTTCGAGTTAAATTTTTAATTATGGCTGAATTATGAAATAAGTAATATGTATAAAATAATATGCAATATAAATGTAATAACTCACTCAGCAAAGTAAAAAAAACATAATAGGTACATGTTTAATATGTACAATATGTAAAAAAATTTTTTGTAAAAAATATGTAAAAAAAAAATTTTGTTCCCGCGTAATACGATTTCCTGCTTAAGACGCTATTTTTAACTGGTCCCTTGGAGAGCGTCTTAAACGGGTTCTACTGTATTAGCAATAAATTATAAAAACCAAAAAAATATAAATTTTTAAATTAACATTATTATTATTTTTTTTTTCAACATTATTATAACGTATTGTTATAACAAATTTTGAAAAAAAAATTTGAGAGTTACTGTTCTAATAGAATAATATTTTTTTTATTATGTTCGTTATATTTTAAATAACTACTGTAAAATTGATATAATTTGTTCTAGAATTTATGGTATTAAATTTATAAAACATATACGATTAAATATAAATAATTAACATTTTTATCGGCTAAAAACATTAATAATTAGTTATCAGAATTTATTATTTTCATTAAATATAAAATATACATAATCATTTATTTAAAAATCGAACTATATTTCATATTAAATATTAATTTTTGGACGTATTGAGTTCTTAAACACATATTAAAAATCACTAATAATTATATTATATATTTCGATCATTATTTCTATTTATATAATTCATGTTATTATTTTTTAAATTGTTTTAAGAGCACTACACAAAAACATCTATCAAAATAGTATGTACACCATGCATAATTATGATTATTACACGAACAAATCAATTGTCATATATTATTATACCAACAACTATGGATATTATATTCTGTATGAAATTTGAATGAATCATGAATATTTAAATATATATATATATATATATATATATAAAGTGGTAAGCTACCGTAAATCATACAAAGAGTAATTTGAGATTATTCATGTCAATCGTCCATCTGTACGCGGCTGATACACACACTATTTTTTTGCTAACAGTTCTGGGTATTTTAATATCTAATTTTCGACGACAGAAGTCAGTAGCAAAACGAGTGTGTTATAGTTAAAAAACTAAAATCATCTATCAGTATTAAATACTCATGATTGAGCAAAGTTTTAGGTTGTATATAGACATTATTAAGATTTAAAAAATTATATCAATGTTTTAAAATGAGAACAATTCTTTTCCGTGACTTTTAAGATATTTATTACATTATTATCATTATTACATTGAACAGATCTCATTTAATTGAATGTTAATTTAAAGATTAATACAATAATAATTTATTTATTATAGAACTAGTAAAAAATCTCAATTTACTTTTGTTATTATGATAATTTAAATAATCTCCTATAAACAAATGTATTCAAATATTAAAAAAAAAAAAATGTACAAAAACAATTGAACTTGAATAAAACCTATTTAAAAAGTTATTATAAATTTATATAATTTATTTTTCATAGATATGGTCCGTATTTTTGTTATAAAAATATATGGAACCTTTCCTGAAATTATATATATATATATATATTTTATTTGATAACTATAATGAGTTATCGATCAATTGTAAATTCGAGATTTATTAATTCATGGTTTAAGCTCAGGATTTCAAAATTTAAATGAGAAATATATTAATTTTTTTTTTTATTTTTTTATATATTATTGATAAAATTAAAACGATCGGATGTACTTCTAACGCTTTAAGTTTCTGTTTATTGTGGTTTTTAGGTGTTTATAAATTTAAAACAAAAATGTACAAACACTGTAAACGAACAAAAAATGTCATATATTATATCATTTACTAAACTTACAATAGGTATCGGTGATATCCTGCCGAATCGATTGTATTTTTTGTAGTGACTTTTCTAAATTTCTGCACCTATCATCTCAACATATAACAATGTGTCAACATGCACTCTCATGTACACATACATCACGCGCGTTGCTACGGTTGTCAGGATTTGTCGACGGGTAGTTTTCCGGTTTCTATCGTATACAGCCGACTAGTCTGTATCTGCAATTTTACTATATCTCGAAATCAGCATTTTATCGGACTTTTTCCGGTTATTTCCTTCTGTTAGGCCAGCATAAAATAATAAAACCAAAGGTCCAAAAGTACCACAGAGTGATGTGTCGACCGTTTTGTGTATTACACACAACTTTCTAGAGTTAATATTATCAGTATATTTCTCGTTTTCACATCTTATTATTTTTGTTTTATTTTTTTTTTATAAAAACGTTTTATTAATATAATTTTTCAATTTTTTTCGTAAAAATTATTTGTTGATTTAAATACCATTATACACTACAATAACACTATGATACTACATCATCAACAATTACAATTTTTAGCATTTTTGTCGAAAGGTATATAAGAATACCAAATTTCAACTGTAGTATACATTACATTTTTCATAAAACATAAGACAATGGATGGATGATGGACATTTTTTTCTTTTATTTTTACATCAAAAAGTTCAATGCATCTTCGTACATATACCAAATACTTAAAAAGCAGAATTCACCGAAATAATATTATTGACAGGTTCATTTTATTAAAAATCTAAAATAGAATCAATTTAATACTTGTTATAAAGTGTTTATTTATGAAGGTAAAGGATTATTATTTTCTGTAACAAATACGTTAACTGATAATATTAGGCCTTTTTACAATAAATGAAAATGATCTAAAATTATCGTGTCTCATAATATTCTGAGGAAGACGGTAAAGCCTAAAAAATATCAATATCAACCTAAAATGTTCAATTTTTCATACGACACTAAAATTAAAGTACATTCTTGCACCCCCTTAGAATACTGCGCAGTTAGAGATGAACCTTCTGAATAATGATTTATATTTATATTTCAATCACACAAAATATTAACAGAATCTTAAGATCTGACGCACTCCAACCTAACCTTATCAAACTCCTTAGTTCTCAAGGATTCGTACACCAAGGTGCGTGTGCGTGACACTGCGTGTGTCTCCGGCTGTCCAAACACGTACGATAAGCCCACGTACGGAAATCCTATGCATAACAGAACCGTTGTTCATGCACCCTTGGCAATGGGCGTTTGGCGGGCATTTATAGTAATAGGATTTTGACAGCGGTGACACGCAATCGTGCAGGACAATTGGATTTCACCGGCAATTATTTTGCGTACGCGCGATGACAATGGACACTAATCAAACGACGGCAATGGTTCGGACAGGATCGACGGAAACGTATGCGAGTGCGACATGAGTATCGGCTTCGGATTATCTGTGACGGAATCGATAATCGCATGTGCGTGGACTTCCCGAAGGGACGTTGCTTTTTTTAGATTTCAACACTTCCTCTTTCGTTCGCTCCCAAGACGGTAAAATCCATTTTATTTTTTTTTTCGTTACTCAAATCGTACGTAAAACCGCTCGTGTTTAATGTCTGTTGAACGACTGGTTGAAAAATACACATCACAATACCGTATAAACGCCGAACCGACATAAGTTATGAGCTTAATTATTAGCTAATAATTATGTGATACACAATAATATCGTTTGCATATATTTCCACTGAAAACGAGGTAAGCATAAATTACCAATACGACAATACACTGGGTTTTCAAGTAATTTCGAAAACGGCTATTTTGGCACACGAAAAACTCCCAAGATAAACGAGATGTATTACATTCAGTGCACGTATTCTTTCGGGTGTCCTTCTAATTGAATCGTATACCGTTCGGTTCTCGCGGACGGACAGACGAGACCGAATTGAATTATTATTTCGTCAAAACACAAGCGCACATCTTATAAATCCATCTAGTGGCTTTTTCACTGATAAAATATATTTCACTCGTGAACTATCGCACTCAAAAAATAATCGTGTTCGCTTGAAAAATCGTTTTATATATAATTACTATTACGGTTTCCTTAAAGATTGATTTTAATCTGTTTAATTGCTATGTGAATTTTCAATGTTTTCCCACTTCGAATTTAACTTACGACCGTTGTTCTGTTCGAAATTAAATTTTATTTTTCCCCACACATAGCTTAATTTAATATTTTTTTTTGCGATTTAAAACAAGTAAAAAAATTTGTTTTTCTTCCATACACATTGTTAAATAAGCAATTTTTTGATCGGAGAGTTATCAAATCAGCCTATTATCAACAATTAATTAAAATTTTTTCCATGACGGATTCCTTTTTACCATCAGATTATTTAAAAATGCACATTAAAAAAATATATATTTTGAATGAAAAACGTCACGCTTTTGTGTCACGTTATCATATACGTTATCATATCGTATAACGCTTATATACACGAAATGTAAGAAAAATATATTCAAAAAAAATATTTTTATACAATGAAAATACTTTTCGATATATCAAGATAAAACGACTGAGGTTTGAAAAATTAATGAAAAAAATTAATTTTCCGATGTTTTGAATGTATGTATACATAATTTTCTTGTTTCTCTGGAGAGCCACATAAAAAAGAACGTGCATATAGGTACTCTTCCCTCTCAATAAAGTTATGAATAATTTAAATGGATCGAAATACAAATATTGAAACATGCGCTTTTACTGCCATAACATAATAGTATAGAATATACGATTTACCAACAGGACCGTATCTCGATGGGATATTAAAAACGTTGTATGGTTATT
The DNA here is from genome assembly GCA_034509805.1 of Sipha maydis. Classification (NCBI taxonomy): domain Eukaryota; kingdom Metazoa; phylum Arthropoda; class Insecta; order Hemiptera; family Aphididae; genus Sipha; species Sipha maydis. The sequence goes on from JASXSY010001364.1 coordinate 71,431, forward strand.
ATCGCAATTTATCATATAACAACCATTGTCCATTGTATACTGTTCGCAAGCTTAGTGTGGTGGTGATGAGAAATATTCTTTACCTTTTTTTATAGATCAGACTTGTTATCAAACGCCACTGATGACAAATAGGACTAGCACGTTACGTGATCGTACGGGTTTGCCTTAGCACGCGATTTTGTGTGTGTGTGTTTTTATGTATACACCTTGTACACCAATGTCTACATATATACATACATACCTCGAGTTTTGTTCGTTATCTCCGTAATCGGATTTGCCATTTTAATACCACGCAAAAAGCTTTAATGCATATAAAAACCTACCACCACGTTGAACCGTGACTACGTCTGTCTGCCTATGCACGCGTGTACGAATGGTTTTACCTAAATCGCTATATATGTACACGTATGCGTATGTGCGGTGTACAATTTGTTGGTTGTAAATGTGAGTACGCATTTAGTGTGTAGAATAACTACCCACAATATTTTCAATTCTTTTTTAATTAATTTAATTTTTTTAACGTCTATAGAACTTTCATCGGATAGATTCTTTCGATTATAAACGCATATGTTTCTTGCTGGGAAACTATTTCTAGTTGTACATTCGAGAAGTTTCAAACAGTTTTCCATGTAATGATTGAGAAAATCTAACTCTCATAATAACGTTGATAGATTTTTTCAAAATTAACATAACTACATTACACGTCCATTATTATTTATAAATGTTAAATAACACTTATTCAGAACAAGGAAATTTTATAAGTCTGAAATATTATATTTAATCAGTATTTGTATATCAACTTGATGTATACTTACTCAAAGTCTTCACATAAATATTCACATTTATGTTTTTACAATGTATAGTGATATAATATAATTCCTTCCAATTTATTCAATTTATTTATAGTAACTGAGTGCAAGGATTTCATTTATAAACTATATTATATTAAAAATGCATGTATTTAAATGGAAAACATCTAGTAAAGTTTAGAAAGGTCAAATAGTGAGAAGTTATAAATACATTTATCACTTGTTTTAAGTACTCAACTGTACCATATTTTATACTTTATTTTTTATTTTTCATATGCAATATTATAATAATATATCAAACTTAGAACGTTAAAATTAAAGCTAAAAATATAAATTTCTTGATTTAACATATTATTTATTTATTTATTTAAAATTTAGATACCACAACTTTACTAAAAAGTAAAGTCATCTCTCTTATTAACAGAAAATAAAAAATATATTCAAATATATAATATACAGTAAATGGATATCGATTTAATGAATTGTATTATAATTAGATACTAAATGACAAAAAAAAGTTGATTATGTTTACAAGGTTTTATTTTTATTTTTGATAATATACAACGTCACAGTCACAATGAATATATAATTATATAAACTTAAATTAGGTTATTATATAACACGTCACATTTATAATTAAGACGTAACAAGCAAAAAATTAAAACCAACAAAGTATATTAAGAACGATGAATTTATGAGGTGAGAAACTGATCGAACGGTTTGTGAACTGTATGCAAATTCTCCGAGCCTTTTATATCATTTGGATGGATATGGTTATGTATTCTGTGACAGAAAACACAAAACTTCAATAAAACAATGACGATGAACGCCTGTTAGTTAATCAATATAAATAATGTTGATAATAATTGTATAATAATGATTATAATATGATAAACATATTTTATTCATATCGATTTTAATCTAATAATAATATGCGTTAATTGCATACAGTACAGAAAATAATCGAATAGCATAAATAATATTAAAATATGTTATAATGATAATGGTTAGAATATAATTATCGTATTCTGATAATATCTTTTATAATAAAACTCATTTATTGTAAATTACAATAATAATAATTTGCGTTCGTCGCATGCAGTACAAATAATAATATTTTTAATTCAAGTAATGAATTAAAATAAAAATCAAAGTTAGATACCTTATTATAAGCATTTAAAAGGAGATACTCCTGATTATATTTCTCATTGTGATACTAAGAAAGGGTAAATACTTTTTTATTTTCAAGTTGGAGTTTTTAAGTTTATCTTCTTTAATAATTCTGGATAAGATAGTTTACCATTTATTAATTTATGAACAAAAGTTATGTCATTATATAACCTTCTAGATACCGATAGTACTAAACGAAATTCTACGACGAAGATGCCCATTCGACCTTATTTGTATGCCACCATGTTTATAAAGACTGTCGTTGAAATATTTAAATTTAGTCAATTAGATAATTTTGTCAATGAATCAAAATTATTGACAAAAATTCTAAAATGAACCAGACAAGAAAGTAATATACGTATAATACATATTACTCAAGATAGTAAAATGTTTTTAAATTTAATGCAGTCTCGATTTACAAAATCAATAGCCCAAAAAACGTTTCTATATGTAGCGTCGATATGAGCAATGATTATGAAATCAAAGAACAGTAAAACACCTAAGTCACGCACAATAAATGGTATTTATAATTCAAAATTTTTTATATTATCTTTTGCTATAGTTTTATATTTTAGATGATTAAATGATACATATTTAAAATAAGACCGTTTCAAATACACCATTCTGAAAGTTTATTTATATAATTTTAAAACTGATTTTAGTTTTCAATAAAATTAATTGGTTGATAGATTTTCAGTTTAATAGCTAATATGAGGTATATAAATAATTCGAAGAAGGCTCAAATATTGTTTATAAATATAAATTATTTAAATCGATAAGTATTCACACTGAGGTACATAGGATGTAGTAACAGCATTATTGAATAAATATCTGTTTAATTTGACAGAGACTTTTTAGAAAAACAAGATGAAAACCATGTATATAATGCATTTTCCAAATCAAGTTTTCAAGTTTTAACAGAAATATGCTATGTTGAACCTAATTAATAGCCTTTTTGAGATCTGCATAAATTGTATCCACATTACCATTTAATTTAACGATATCAATTAATAAGAATAATTAACGGTAAGATCATAATAAAATTAGTTTAGAGTTAACCTTGTATATATTATTTTCAAGTAAAAAAAGTTAATTTAGTTTATTGAAAAACATAAAGACAAACTTTTTTTATAAAGAAAGCTTTTTTCGTTTTCATTGTATTTAGTAAATTCTAAAAATATTGAAAACGACATCCTTAATACCAAATGTGTCAAATTTTCAATTTAAAGAAAGACTTCTTTTAACTTGTTGTACCGAATTACTACCTAAAAATGTGATAATAATAATTATATGTTTTTCGTCTTGATGAAATATTTTTTCTTGAAAACGAATTCCCTTAGTTAAAAATATACTTCAGATTATTGACAAAAATTTTAATGCGAGTACACTATTATAATGTTATTGTTTGGACCGGGAACATTATATTGTATTGCGCTTACCATGGACACCAATTTGTGTATTTACTTTTGAATCTTACGACCGACTAGTGGTATGATATGTGATAGCTTAAACAGAAGTGATCGGGTACGCCGAGCAAGACGAGCTATATAAGTGATATGTGTATATGATGTGTATTTGTTATTATGTATACTTAAAACTACAGACAATAGAAATTATTATGTAAAAACAATAATAACTAAGAGGGTTAGTATGTTGCTGTATTGCAATAATCAAACAACATATACATAATAAATCACAACAACATTGAAGATTTCAATTAAATAATAATAATAATAATTTATGGCCCTTCTGGCCCAACAATATAATTCAGTAAATTAATAAATTTATCAAAAAAAAATCTCACTGTGGAGCGCAGACTGGCCAGCTGTAACTACCTACAATATATGCTGTAAATCATACTCACATCGAATATAATACACCGTAGAATATGAATTGACAATATAAGCTCACGGCGATTAGCGCGTACTAGCTTCAATAATAATAAAAATACAAATTGTGGTGAATCGCGAAAACACACTTACGCTTAGTGCACTCCAAAAATGAATGATATTATTTTAAGGAAATTTTTATTGGATATTCAAGCCGCTATATTGCCACGAACACTAAAAATGTATGAACTTCCACTGGTCAACACGTGCGGTCAACGAACGCCTCGAAAACCTCCGTATATTTTAAAAATCGTCCAGAAAAGATAAAAGACACTTGATCATTATCTGACGGCATGAGGCGATAACAATACCATTAACCATAGCGAATTGGCATGTAAAAAATTAACTTATTATATGATAATTCACAAAATTAAATTATTATGTATTAATTCACTACAAATATGATGATATGTGAGCGTACGCTGATCGACCGTTAATCGTGAAATTATTTAACGAAGTACCTATTGGACGTATGGGCGCGAACAGTTTTAATTAGTGGACTTTAAATATCACTTAATGTAATTTGAATAAGAAATAAATCAAAAGATAAATGAAAATTATAAAATATATAATAAATGATAACGTATAGAGTATCGTAATGATTGACGAGAAACTTTCTATACGTGACAATTTGACAAGTGAATGAGTCGTTTAAATTACATTTCATCTCTACTTCGAGTATTGACATATTAAGTGATTATAACATGGACACCATCGAGATAATATATTTAAATTGTTACAAGAATATGTAATAAGCATAATTATTTAACTAGTGATACGAAAAAATTAACACATAACAGTGTACCTTCGACTCGATTTAATGTTTACCCTACACGTACCTATTATAAATAATATACTTTTGGTTAATATTATGACTATATTTTCAGTTATCGGAAAATACTTGTTTATGTATAATAATACTATTATATTATAAACGTCAGCAATGTAATTTTTTTTTTTAATTTTATGATTATGAGTTAGAAAACAAAGATATTTTATTAGTTTGCTTGTTGGTTTCACATACTTTTATTTTTAATTTGAAAGCAAATCATTATTGTTGAGAGGTTATGTATATTGTAGTATTAGGTATTAAATATATGAATTAAGTTTTTACTGAAGTACACAAAGTAATAAAAAATATATGTCCATATATATATATATATATATCATATAAAAATGAAATGTTTTAAAAATCTCAAACCACACTAAAAAATAAAAATTAGAGTACACTTTCAACTATTAATATTCATGGAAATTATCATAAATAGTGTATTTCAAACTTCAAAATTATGAAAAAAAATAAAAAAATACAAGTTAAAATATCCTGACTTTTAAGCCTGATATATTAGTAAAACAGATAGGTGATATTGTTGTATAAAATGTTTAAGCCATATAATACATAATTTCTTATATTTACTGAAGAAGTATAAACGTAATAACAGGATAAGTTATTTTCAATTTTTTTTTTTTTTTACTTGTTTTGTGTCCATGAATATGAAATAGTGAATCAAATATTGACATAAAATATTAATTTTTAAGTGTTTTTATTCGTCAATTATTTTAATTCAACCGTATATTTTTTAAATTGTATTTATTTGCTGTTTTTTTGTCATAATAGTGAATAAATAAAATGTCCATAAATAATAAGTAAACAGCTGATTATTTCCTTTAAGGGTGTGTCGTTTTTGTATAATTTCGTACGGTTACAGAACTGACATTATAAGATCTTTTAACAAATTACGATAATATTACAAAACATATCATGATCTATGATTAAAATATTTGAGTTATCAGCTACATAAATCTATATTATATTAAAAATATATCTTCATATATTTTCGTCTTTTGAATATATATTTATTTTTACTTACCACGTACATTTTTATATTTATTTTTTATTTTTAAACTTGTTATTAAATTTAGTTTTTGCAGTATATATATATTAATTTGGTTAAATAGTTATATGAAAATTACAAAAAAACCTTTAAGGCTCGGACTCATAAAATGAGATCTATCACGGCGATCAGTAATCACGTAATCGTCGCGGTGGTCAGCGATCTAATGACGGCACACAGGCAGCGATAATTTGTGAGTGGTCTGCTACAGTTATAATTTAGTAATCTAGTACATATTTACTTATATCTATCCACTTGATTTAATTTTTTAATAATTACCATTATACAATATTTTTTAAGTTCTGATGAGGAGTTATTTCTTTTATTACTTGCACTTAAAAATAAAAATAAAAAACAAAAATGGGTGCATGAAATAAATACAACGGAGGAATATTTCGGTGAATACTATCGACTGTATATTGAATTGCTGTCACACAAAGATCGTTTCTTCAAATATTTTCGTGTGGCAAGTGAGTATTTTGAAGAACTGCATAATTTTATAAAACTATACGTTGAGAAATGTCTTAAAAACGGTAGTAAATGAGCAATTTGTGGTAAGTTAATGTATAATAATATATCTAATAAAATATTTCTGTTTCTTCAGCCATTTTAAAAATATGTTATAATTACTTTATTGGTAAAAGAATGAAAAAAAAATAATAATAACAGATTGACAGCTGCCCGCGTGGAATTTTGTAACTTTGTTCAACTGAAATCGACTGTCGTCGCAATTTAAATTTTACCACCACGACAGAACGCTTTCTGTGTGACAGGAATAATGCGATTTTACGTAATACACCTTTATCGCCTTGCCGTCGAGAGTAAATAATGCTGACCGCCGCGACGTTCTGTGTGTCCGAGCCTTAAGTAAATAGTAGATATACATCTATTATTTTATTATAAAGTTTATTTTAAATAATATTCGTTTACTTTAAGGTTAATTTTAGAAGTACATAGTTGACTTATTCATAAATTAGAATCACAAAAAGTTTTTTCGTTTTATATTTATTATTAAAAAAAATTAGCTCATTGAAGTGTAATTGTAGGATTTTTTAAAATTATGTATTCTCTTAAGTGATTTCAGAAAAATCTAAAACCTACCTGAAAAAAGACTAAAATAGTTTCAACACAATAATTTATTCATTGGTGTTAATTAGTTCACAGAGAATGAGTTGTATTTAAGTGTGAAAATAAATTGCTTTCGATTCATAATTGTAACTTTACTGTAAAGTAGGTACAAAAGTGAACTTCAGAATTCATTTACTATTGCATAAAATATGTTTTGTTTAAAGATTTAAAATCAACTTAAAAGTTATAAGCCATACAGTTATACATTTTTTCTTTAATAAACTTTCAGTTTTAAGCAACACTTGCCAGATCCATACAAACGGGTGTCTAATTTACAATTTAAACAAAGCCGAATAACATCGGTATTTTTACCTTAGTCATATGCTGCACCTATTACATAATACCATAAGGTAATCTCGAAATCTCCGAAATTACAATTTATTCGAATATTGTTCAACGCTAATGCACACAAGTGGTTTACCAAACTAATTTTTTGTAAATTAGTAATTAAATTATAATTACAATTTTTATTAAGCCATCTGAATGTATGCACTAGAATAATGGGTATTTGAGCTGCAATATATTGACTCAAAAGATAAATATGGAACTGCCAGCCGAATTAATTCTCCAAACTTCCAATGATACTCAAAATTTTACCATCTAATGAATTAACAATCAACGATATTCATATGTTAGTTTTCAAATAAATCGCAACTAAGATCATAATAATATATTTCCTTTCCATCTCAAATAATACCGCATAATCTACTTATAAGTTCTTCATATTTACTTCATCTCTTTTAAATAATCCTCTCAGTCGATTATAACTATAATGAATTAGATTCTCCGTTTAGAATATTTTCACATCAACAAAACTTTAACTTATCCATATAAGTTCTTTGAATTATTAATCAATCACGATCACTAAAAAAGTGCTGTCACTAGACTGTTTCTTTTTATGCCCTTTACAACATAAAAAATGTAATATATGTTATGATGCCACAAAAACTTATTGTAAATTACACAGCATACAGGTTATTATGGTTATTTGTATTATGAAAAAAAAAAAAATGTAATTTAATGCATTGAATATATTTTACTTGCGTAAACGTATTAACATCAATGAACTTAAGATGAAAGTTTTATACGAGTTTAAAATTGTAATCTAAAGTTATGCAATATCGTGTAGCAATAAGAATATTACAAATCGTATATGTTAGTTATAATTTGTATTCCTTTTAAGTAAAGTGCAGAAATGTGAGTATTAAAATATTCAAACCATATGTATGCAAGTAAAACAAATAAAATGAATTCACTTCGGCGTTAATAATTCACAACTTAATTAATAAATATTTAAAAACTATATTATATCATATACTCATATAATGATCAATGTTACACATGTTTTTAATTGGAAAATTATAAATAATTACGGATCATGTTTTCACTTAATAATTTTCTAAGTACACTGGCATAAGAAACAACTAGGCAGTTTAAAAGCAAGTAGGTAGTTAAAATTAGGCGAGTAAGTAGTTAAAATTAGATTTTGGGTGAAATAAATGTTTATAAACCCAAAAAAATAAAAAATAAACACATTATAGTATTAATAATCTAATAATTGTAACTATTTTATTTAATAAAATATTACAACAAAAAACAAATACATACTTAAAAAAAGATAACAAAGATTTTAATTTGCACACAAAATATTACAAAAATGTTTTGTAAATAGATTATAATTAAAATAAGCATTAAACAACGATAATATTCACTTAATGTTGCTTTGGAAACGGAATATTTAGGGATACCACCAACATCAGTAAGTTCTGAAAGATGTTTCTCAACTGCTGAAAGTATAGTGATGGCCAAGGAAAGCTGTTTGGCGCCCGAGACGGTAAACATGTTGATTTTTCTTTACCAAAACAAACAATTATTATAACTTTCTAGATCGTGAGTGATGAATTATTATTTGTTTTGTTATATTATGCGTGCTTACATATTACATGCTGCTTTTGATTAATTTAATAATATTATTATTTTTTTAAACTATATTATACTATATTATTATTGTTATTAACATTATTATTTTAATTAATTAATACACACACACACACACACACACACACACACAAATATATATATATATATATATATATATATATATATATATATATATATATATATATATATATATATATATATATATATATATATATATGTATGTATGTATGTATGTATATATGTTTATTGTCATTATGTTATTTAATAATTAAGCAATACAACTTTTTTTTTTTTTTTGGAAAAAACAAAATTTAAAATATTCCATAATTTGTTTAAATAAAAATAAATAAATAAATTCTGAATTATTATTATACCTACTTTCTATTATCAATTACTCGTACATAATAAAAATTACATACACACATTTATTTAATTATTTTAAAATATTAATACTATTGACAATGCAATAACGCCATATAATAGGAGGTATAAACACAATATAATATGATATATTTTATGTCACACTTTTATAAAGAAATATTGATTACAATGTTGACCACTAAGTCACATAAAAAAATTTCAAAAAATCTATCAAAATAATTAATTGTAAAACAAAAAATTTAGCTAGCATTTACTGAAATCTAAATTTGATATTTCTGTAGTAGAATACGATTTAAAATGTACATTTATACATAAAATAATCTACTCTTTAAGTACTTGATATATTTTTATTCTTCTCAAAAACCATAATTTGTAAAAATACATAAATTAAGCATGAAAATTTAGTGAGCATACAATAAATCAACCTGTATACGTTTAATAATATTTATAATTATTATTTTATGATATCTTCGGCAGCAGTTTATCGTGTATTTCTTATAATAAAATATTCCGCCCGAGGAAAACGTAATATTTTTACTCAAGCAATTTCCTCGACGTCGGCAGTGCAACGAATATAATATCATTATCTTTAGCATATTTAAGTATCGATTTGTTTCACCTTAGGTTCAGCCACCATTGATCTAGAAAACGATAAAAACAATCATACAATTTATTATAATAATGATAATAACAATAATAATAATAATAATAATAATAATAATAATAATAATAATAATAATATTCCTTCGCACAGACCCACTACGCGTCGGATACTAATTTTTAACCTAATAACTTATTATAATATTTCGTCCGAATAATAACGATAAAAATATAACGGCTCGTGTCCAAAAGTTTAATAACGGCAGCGCATATAAATTATTCGTTGACAATATTTTCGACGACGCTGTCGTACACGTAAAAATGTACACGGGCTACCACGGCAATGGGGCTGTACGGTGTCGGCGGCGTTATATTTTATTAATTACACTCGGGGAGAGATGCATGATAAATAATTTTCGGCCCGAGTGCGACCCCCATACCGTAAAATGGGTGATGCGGGGTGCGCGGGGATCGATTAAAAAATAATTAATTACCGTTATAACCACTCGTAGTTGTACAACACGAACACGTACATTTCTATATATGTATATTGAACAAGCACGTATATATGTATACTATACATATATTATGTACAGCTGCACAGGAGTGCAGGTCTCTAAAAGGATCTCGTATGTGGGGTTCGGTCGATCGGTGAGGTGAGGTGAACAGTGAATTCACGTGAACAGTTTCTAAAAAAAAAAAAAAAACAAAAAAAAGGCAGAAATAAAAATCTCGTGCGCATCACGGACTAGTTGTTACAATAATAATAAAATAGAAACCGATAGGCGCGATCCGAATCACATCATGAACACATGGTTCGAATTTTAAAACCACCTTGCCCCAGTAACGCATTTATTTTTATGTTGTACTTATGATACACGAGTGTTTGGAAAAATATAGTTTGCAAAAACAATACGTAGTGCGCAACGATGATGAGGAGAGGAAACTCGTAAACGGGAACCACAACTGCGGTATACCATATACACGAACTGAAATCCTCTTGAAACACATATGTGTACATCGCGATTATGTGAGTGTGCGTGTGTGTGTAAATTTAAAAGGCGCGTAATGGAGTTGAACCCAGAGCTTATATTCTATGGTATACACAGCGGCCAGCGCCAAAGCGGGCTTTGGAGGTCTGAAGTTCATAAAATACGTGAGTGGAAATGCTTGTTACGACTCTTGCTACGGCATGTGGACTCTATATGACCATTGTGTTCTATCAGCGGAGAGAGAGAGTGAGAGAGAAAGGACATGGGTGGGCAAGTATGTGTGTCTATTCGATCGTTCATCATTCATCAAAAAACGCGTTCACTGAAATCGTGTACAATACAGGACTTTTTGTGTTTTACCGATATACCTCGATATAAATATATATATATTTGAGTATATTTGTATATGTTTATCGTAAAAAATATCACATGATTACATTTGGAACAATCTAGTTTGATACATGCACATAGTACGTATATAATAGGGTGTATCCGATGACGTCGGAAACAAATCATTTCCAAACCACTACGCTACCGTTGCTAATAATTAAAAAACGCACGATTCGACATTATTCAATATATTATCATTTAATAGACGTAGAAAGGATTGTACGTCAAAAGCTTCCAGCTTTTTTTAAAATGTAGCTGACACTTTTACTAAGTCGACGAGTTAAACAAATCACGTTTCACCTCACTTGAGTTTCGGCTGATTTGATTTTGTATTGACTTCACTGCAAGTTAGTATGTATACCAGCTGTTAGATTGACACTGAAATCTCGTGAAGTATATTAGGTTTTTGTATAATACTGATCGATATATATTTATGTAAACTTTTCTTACTAGGAAGGAACATTAAACTGCCTAAAAAAAGTTATTTTTATTCATAAATTGATTTTTTTAAACAAAACTCCCTAGATAACCCATATTAACACTAACTTTTTCAATACTTAAATTATAAACAAATTAACTAATTCGGTGGTTGAAAAACAAATTGTCAAAAATCGTTTGATCCTTAGATTTACATAGCGCATATTCATGTCACATATATAATAATTTGAATACAAAATTTGTCCTATTTAAAAAAAAAATAACTCGACATATTCCAGCTAATGATTATTTTAGTCATACATTATCTGTTAAACTTAAAAGTTCAAAAAAATACATTATTAATATTTAATGTTATATAAATAGGCTTTGTAGTGCAGTTATCTAAAAGTAAATAACCGAGCTTTGAACTCCGTACACAGTACTTTCGTTCTTATTTTTAACACTATTTTGTTTTTTATTCTATATTTACTCTTCATTGTTTTCCTTTAAACTACGATATAATGCTTCAATTTATGTCACTCATTTAGCTCTCTACTTTTTTTTTTCTACTCATTCTATAATTGTATGAATCAACATGCTTCAATGTAAACATATAATCGTCAGAGGCTATACTCGTATACATAACCAACGACAATTATTTTTCCTATTTATCTTTATTTTTTCCCAAGGATATTTTTATTTGAAACTTTTAAACATAATATTTAACAATACTCTAAATGATTATATTATATAAAGTTATACTTGTTATATTACGTCTTTATAAATATAATAACTAATTCGACTGATTTGAATACATTTATGTTTAGACAAAAATGTATTAGGGAACTATTTTGTTTTAATTGAGTTCTATACAATTTCGACAAATTATAGTATAGTTAGAATAATATAGAGATCTAAAATTTAGTTGTAATTTTTTTTTTCTGATTCGAATGTGTGCGATTGGTAGTACCGTACTTCCATAATTTACTGAGATCAACAACACGATTGTGTATGATATTATATTTTCGCTGGAGTCACATACCGAATAAACCGAGTTTCTGGAACGTATAATAATAATATTAGAACAATAAAAACAACCCATGCGAGCAGTTCAAATACATATTATTTTGAATATATATATATCAGTCATTCAGCAATAATGCAATAAGCGTTTATATATATCACATATGGGTGCTATAGTCATAATAATATGTTCTTTCCGTCGAACTAATATCATCCAGTATTACTACAGTTTTTACTAGTATATATAGGTAGTGGTGTATTTCTTCTGGTATTCTTATTACGGTGAAATATTGGCTGAAAAATATTAAGAGAACACTAAGTGTCATTAGAAATCTTGCTTGTGGTAAAATTCAATGTTAACATATTGGTATACAAACATTTTCGCGAAACGTCAAAGTAAAATCAATTTACATTTATATAATATGTAATATATACTGGCTTTCGCGACCATTGACATTACATATATTAAAATGTCTGTTATAAACGACACGTCTAGTAAAATAACCCGTGGTCTTTGTGCTCATCTATACCATATTATGGGTTATTTTACTAGACGTGTCGTTTATAACCGACGTTTTAATATATACAATGTCAATGGTCGTGAAAGCCAGTAGTCCTTACATAAAAATCTTTTGTGCATATCATGTCTATTAACATGTATTAATTTGAATACACTTTCGTACATATTTTTCGTGCGTCTTAGATCGATTAAGATTTATTCGAATGGTAAAATTATAATTTCGTTTTAAATAGCTACACAACTATAACAATTTACTTATCATAATCATCAATAGCGCAGAATAAAATATGTACCGGGCAATTTTATTTTTTTTTTTAATTTACAAATCAAATTTTTTTCAAGTCGAATACACATGGAATTTTACGGAAAAATAACGATAGTTTGTTTTGGTAAAATAATTGCAGATCAACTAAAAAAGGATATGCCTGTGTGTTGAAGACAATATTACATTTAGTAAAAAAAGAAAAAAAAATTGTATTCATTATTTTACCGCTTGTATAATCAATTTATGTTTATATAATTAGCTTGATATTTTTAAAACCCATTTTTGTATAATAAATATAGTAAGAAATCATAATATTTATCATATATTTATTATATTATCTAAATTCATAAATGCAACGTATAAAAGAATAAAGAAAATGTCTACAGCTATAAGAATATTAATCACAATTATAAATTTGCAACTTGATATTTGCTCTAATAAAAGCCTTCGCAAAGACAATAAAAGCATAAAGGTTTAATGGTTCTATTACCGCGACCTCATCAAACCCCGAATTTAAATGCACTTTGATATTACAGAACTGAAATATACTCGTTATCTATATACAGTGAACTGTAATGAATATATTATTTAAGACAAAAAAAAAAAAGAAAGAAAATGTTAATATAACCACAAAAGTGACGGTTTTGAATTATAATTTTTTTTTTTTTAAATTTGTCAAACTGAAAACAATTGCATACTTTTACAGGTGGATTGTAGTTATCAAACGGAATTAGAAAATGTTGGATAATAATATCTTAACGTAGGTAAATGTAAATCGATGTCCTTCACTAGATGCTATTTCCCTCGTATGTTATCCTATTCAATTAGTGACACTACTCTTATCTTCGTAGTTAGTGATGTTTGCGATCTTGGATTTATCCTCGTCCATTCATTGTGCCCTAAATCCCATATTAATCGTATTATATGAAAGGCAATTGAGGTATAAGGTTTTACAATGAAAATCGCTGCTGAATTAAAATTGTCAAGGTCATTAAAGGCTTTATTCTAAGCTTTAGTCAGGCCCATTCTTGAGTGCAGTACCTTGACATAGAATACTCCCTCAATTGTATATTGTTAAGAGCTCGAAATGGTCCAGGGTAAATTTTTCAGATTCACTAGGTACAAATTAAATATCTTCCATTCTCCTCATAACTATGATCGTGTACTCCAAAACTTGAATCTTTTTCACAACCATTGTGTATATAAATAAATAAAAATAAATAATTTTAACGTTTTAATTTCGAGGCTTGCGCATATCAAAATTATACAATATGGACTTTACCATTAGTACAATTACCATTAGTGTACCATAATAATAGTATTAACGATCAACGCGTATAACTAGTAATTATCTTTGTACGAAAATCCTGCGAGACTTAATGTATTTTATAAGGATTAACCAACTTACGTGTAGTATTATGCTTGACCATTCTTTAAACTTATATTATACACAAAATCGTAATATTGGTATTTTAATTAAGTTACCTGGTATGGAATTTCAAACATCCTATTAATATCGACCTTATTAAATCGAAATAAATACAATTAAATAATGGAGGACCGTTAACTGAAATAATTCCGTTTCAAGAAAATCAAGTTCCTATATGCAATTTATATAAGCCATGATAATATACATTTGATTAGGAAACTACAAAATAGACGATTGTACAGATTTTAAATAAACACGATAATGTAAAGGAATTTATCCTGAATAACCATTATGTGAACATTGGTTTATGTATGCAACTAAGTGATTTAAAAGATAATCTATGTGTATCCACCTATGGGGAAGTGTTTTACGTGCATTTACTTCAAAATCGAATAATTTAATTATTCAATTAATGTTTTAGTAGATTTCACCTTAGTTTAACATACATTTTCAATTTAAATTGCCGGGTGTACACATTATATAACACAGAAATATGTTGTACTGACCATCATCGGTAATGTTTTGTTAAACAATTAAAGGTTTTAACCGCAAACTACTTACTTATATTATGTGAGAGGGTAGATTTAAATTGAAAAACGTAACAAAAAAAAAAAAAATAAAATTGCAAAAATGAATAAATAATCAAATCGTTATTTCGGGCACGTAAAAAATCAATTTCGAACGCGTATACCGCGCAGTCGGATCACTCATGGGAATTACTAACGACGCGTACGACATCGACGGTTAAACTCGAAATTAGTAGTATTAACTAAATAAGTGAGAGGGTAACACAATCAGTGGAGAAGATGTTGCGAATTAACGGACACTAATGTGTTGTGTGTCAATGTTCTGTCAATATTCTAAAATATCTGTAAGATATAGCAGGTCTTCATACCCAAGAACAGAGAAAGAAAGAGAAAATATCAATAATTACTCATATTATTACATGTACATATTTTAACACTGTAACATCGAATGATTTTTTAAAACAAAACTAGTACCTTAATAATATTTTAACAAGGCGATAATGCATGTATGCGTAAAACAATAATACATATTATAATAATCATTATATAATAATTGTCGTTGCAATGTGTAATTAATATCTGACAAGAGAGTACATGTTCACACAAACACTCACACACACACACACACACACACACACACACACACACACACACACACACACACACACACACACACACATACACTGATGATTTTATACATGTGTGCGTGTATGTTTAACGATATCGTTATATGTTCAGCAATAGTTTAGTTTAGTCTCTGCAGCGTTCAAACGTAGAATTTATCTGCATCTAGATGCAACGTTCATCTGTTTTCTTCGCATGCGTCTCAACGCAGTCATTTTTGGTTTTTCGATCAAACTGCGTTGACTGAAATTTTTGCATAGTGTTTCCAATAAAGATCTTATTTACAAATAGTTTCTTTGAATTTATTTTTTTAATTATCATCATGATGAAGCAAAAACAATTATTTTTAAATAAAAATAATATTATTTGTAAAATGCTCAAAGAACAAGATTTTGATTAATTACTTTTAAGAATGGTTCTTAAACTGATAAATATATTCAACAGCTTAGTTAGAACACTTAATTAAAATAATTAATGAAAAAAAATAAATAAAAATAAAAATAAAAATTTGAACACTAGAATGAAAATACCTATGAACTACCTATGAACTTATATGTGTTAACCATATTCATAATATGTTCGTAAAATAATTTTATGGTGTAAAACAATTAGTTTAGACTATATTCTAGATATCTGGCTACAGGCAAATATTTTTGATATTTGTTGTTTGTTTTCCGAATTTCATATAGCTATGTTTGTGTTATAGTGAATAAACGTTAGCGCAATCAAAAATCTTCCTATTTTGTTCAACTAATTGAATTAATATTTCATCCTCTGTTGATGAAAACACAAACTTTTTGGACATTTTTAATGTGTAGACGCAGGACAGCAGTACTAGTCCAGATTAATAATACATCTGGAAGCGCTGCATCATTATACTAATACGCGACGTTGACTTGAGTAGGAAAACGGTCACGTATAAACTAACGCTATTTAGTAATAATGCATCTGACATTTAAACGTCATAGCTGGACGCTGTAGAGAAAACTTACATTGAGCGACGACAGATAATGATGCACTATGATCTGCACAGGTAGACTTTGGGGTGGATATAAGGGACATAAATCTCTCAATTTGTGAATAAGCCTTCCTCCTAATACGGAATTTATTTCTATAAAATTCTTTTGTCTATTTTCATTTTGCTATTTACATTATCGTCATTATTAGTGTTTTTAATATCATATTGTAACATACATGAGTTAAAACATTATCCTATAGTGACACGTGTACCCCAATATTTATCTATTTACTACCTGTATTTTTTCCATGTACTATCATAAACATGAATATTATGATGATATTTTAGAATTCTGAATATTTTTTAAGTAATTGAAAATACCCCAACGGTCTTAAATTTTTTCTCTAATTCATATATTTTCATTTTATACTAAACTATACTATACAATAATAGTCTAGTCGTTAAGTCAGCCGTGTTATTCTCCAAGAACTTAGTTCGAATTATGTTTCTTTCTCTCTCTTTTTCTTCTTCCTGCTTAACTTCTATATCATTCAAAGTATTTAATAATGTACGAGTACGTAACAAACATAAACACACATACGCATACAAAAAAAAGACAAAAATAATATATTAAATATTTAAATATTGTTCGGAACTGAAGTCCATCCTCCTCCTAAAAATGGAGTCCTAAGTTCGCATATCAATATCTGCAAACTTTGCGTGAAGTTAAACTTTCCCTTGAGGCGTCGCTGTAATACGTTCAATCTACAACCGATGTGAATGCGAATAAAATAAGTGAAATAGTTATTTCCCTCTTAGTGGAACACAAACTGTTGGTTAGTCTGTCCGTATAGTACAGAGGTAGTATACCATTTTTTGGTCATGTGACACATTTTACCAATACAAATTGTGAAAATCATTCACGTGTCTAAAAGAAATTATATTTTCTAAGTAAAAATAAAATTATATACATTCATTACATTATTTTTATTAAGAAGGTACATATTTATTTATTTTTTTTTTTTTTTGTAATTTTGTAAATTAAATTTCCTTAAATATTATGGTATATATTTATAACTATGTTTTACTGCTTTTAAGCGGATAAAGATTTGATGTCAGGAGTTAACTATGACATTTTTAGTGAAACACAAGCTATAATTATTTCATCAATCAAAGTATTTCTTTTCTTCGACTTAAAGAAATTCGTTATGGGGAATAAGCTTTCAGAAGCATAAGTTGACGAAAAAATTGAAAGTAAAAGGAATATTATCATTTTTAAAATGTATATAAATTGTTTCTTTGAATTTATTATAACTGAAATTTAAAAGAAAATCATAATTTATTTTTGTGTACAACTTGTAAAAATTTAAATTTTTTCGTGTGCTATTGAAAATTGATCAACGTGCAACTTTTGGCATGGATGCTATAGATTCACCACCTCTGGTATAGTAATTGCAAATAATATTTTTATTGCATATCCATTTTGTCTAATACCATTTACTTATGATTTTGTTTTGTCTGCGTTCAGAAAACACAATTTTTTTACTATAATACATATGCCAATTTTTAATATTAGAAGACAAATGCGTCGTCTTACCACAATGTAGAATTTCCAGAAGTTAATGCGACTATTCACATTTACTTCATTTACTTATATGACATTCAGAAAACTTTAAACTCTACAATAGCCGAATCTATCAAACTATCCACATTTTTTTATTGTAGCAAATCGTTAAGAAAAATAAAATTAGTTTTAGACGTTACTACAGCGACTGATTTAAAACTATTACATTATACGAAATAACTTTTTCTATATTGTTGTTATTTTGATTATTATCGATTCTACACCTTCGATTTCGCATTGATGAAGAAAGGATGCTACGTGGAAGTCAAACACATAATCCCTTTTAAGTTTGAATCAACCCTTACCCTATTCAGAAAGGATCATGTTACTCTTTATTTATATAAACTCTAGGCTTAAACCATTTTATGAATATGTTTCACCAAACTATTATAACGGTCCTATTTTGTGGTATTATATTCCGTAGATTATGTACATGAATTGTTTCTCGAACTAACTTTTATGTGTTTTGAGTGAAACTAATTTTGCAATATTTTTTGTAATCAATAAATAAATAACGTTGAACTAATTGCAATTATAGTCATTATGTTCAACCAGCAATTACATATTTGGTTAAAAATATATTATTTTTATTATAATATTCTGCTGTCATTATTTAATCCGTCAAGAATTACAATAAAACGTACATTTTTAAAACTGGTAAAGAAAATGCCATTGCAGATATCATAAACCATAACAATCGATAGATTTCAAAAACCGGACACGCGGTACATGATTGCATCATATAGATTTGATTGTGAATTATTGATCGCAAAATATGTTAATACGTTATACAATAAACTGTATGGAGAACATCACTGCAAATAAGAAATGGACGTTGAATTAGTTACGGTCAAACTTCACAAAACACAAACCGTGGAGTTAGCCTCACTCTAAATCATCAGGTTTGGAAACTCAGAAACAATTAACTCGTTTTCATTTATGCCATATTATTACATTATTAAAATTTATATCGCCAACCGGATTCCGTGGCGCAATGATTTCTTATTGTTATATTGTATTGGTTTCGAAACCATAATAATATATTACAATATAAATCGTTTTGCAATGACGTGAATTATAACGTATCAATTTGATGAAATTATATAACACTATGCATATGAAATTATTAGTTATAAAGCACGAGTTCAACATGTGAATCAAGTTATTTACAAAGGTCTACAATAAGAAAAAATGCAATAATAGTAATAGTTATAATGAAAAAGAAAAACGTGTCACATGCGTTTGTTTAACTCGTCGGACTCTGAATCTAATTTTACGGCTGTCCGCCTCTATGGACGCTAAATACATGCGCACACTTCTGACACACATCTAACTATACATTTGTTTTTATGTTATTTATTAGCTTATAACATTCCAAAAACAAATTGAAAAATATTTAATTCACTGAGTTCGGTCTATATATACATCAATCATGAGTTATTCATATTGTTATTGAAAAATAATATTACATATTATATTATATTTGGCGCACATAACATACTACTCATAATATACAGCCCTTAAAGTCATAATTTATATTAATAATATTTAACATTTAATATGCACGTATAGTACACAAATAGTATGAGTATATAATATCTAGCACCTACACTTAGCATTGATTATTTTCTGACAAGCTTATTGAAAAGAAACACTTATACTTATAAATTCAAATAAATATTATTAAATCTTATTTCTTTTAGTGCAGAAAATTATAACTACAAGTGTTAGACTTAGGCATACTTATATCAGTAATATATACCTTATAGAAAACTAAGTAAGACACTACTGCATTAGACGTTTTTGCACACTGTTCAAAGTAAAAAAAAATAAAATTCCATAATTATTTTTTTTCTACTATTGTTTACTGCAAAATTAATTGATCTTTCAATAGTGAAAAAGCAAAAGAAAAAAAAAAAACTAACAGGTTTATTTTTTATTGTTGGGATTTATAATTGACAACTTAAAATTCATCACAATCAAAACACATACCATATACATATGTCATTATTAATCAAACTTGTGTATGATAGCTATCTATTAGACAATATTTCCTGCCTTATTCTTTCCGCTTCATACTTTATTTTGTATACACGGTTAGTTTCGTTTAATGTGAGCACTGGCTTATAGAATCATCTGTTTACTGAAATCAAAAAAGAAAATCATAAACCAGATTGTATGTTATTAATGTGAAATTGGTTTTTTATTTGAATCAATTTGAACCGAATAGTTAACATCTTAGTTAGAAGACATAATTAAAATAATCAATGAAAAAAAAAAAAAAAAATTAAATTTAAAAACTATAATGAAAATGTGTCTACTTATGAACCTATATGTGATAACCATAATCATAATATGTTCGTAAAATAATTTTATAGTGTAAAACAATTTTTTTAAACTATGTTCCAGATATCTGGCTATACAGGCGAATATTTTTGATATTTGTCGTTTGTTTTCCCAATTTCATACAACTATGGTAGTGTTGTAGTGAATAAATGTTAGCGCAATCATAAACCAGATTGTATGTTATTAATGTTAAATTGGTTTTTTATTTGAAGCAATTTGAACCGGATAGTTGAATCATTCTTTTAAACATTTTTTTTTTTTTATCATTTCAAACTGATTAATTTATAAGACCCATTTTAATTTTGACCTCATCAGTGTATTAGTGTATCATGTATGTCATGCATATCATTTAATTTATTATGATTTGTGATTAAACATTTTTCTTAAACATCAAACAAATGAAATAATTTCTCAAAAAAAAAAAAAAATAATAATAATAATAATTAAATTTAACGTTGAATGAAGTACGTTTTTAAGTAAATGTAAAAATATAGAATCATAAAAAAAAAAAAAATGTTTTATTAAGGAGTTAACTGGTTACTAAAACCAAAATAGCCAAAATAAATGTGGTCACAATAATTGTAAGTAAATTTATATTATATCTCTTTGTGATAAAAAATACCAGTTTTGAAAACCTCATCTAAACGCGTGTTCTAGTTGCATATTAAGTAGTAAAACTATAATAAAATATGATCTGTATATAAAGCTTATGACATGCATTATAGATCAAATTGTAATAGCAAATCAAATATTTGAAACACACCGATTGGTGAGTAAATTGTGTTATTTTTCCTGTAATCATTAAATCGGTTTATTACGCAAATTGTATCTCATTAAACATATACCACTTGTACTCTATAGTTGTTATATAATTACAAAACCAATAAACAGATATCGGTTGTGATTTTTCAAAAAAATATTGAACCCTAGAAAATATTATCATATAGATTACCACTGACACACGTTCTTATTGGAGATCTATAAATAGAAGAAACAAGAACGAAACTATATCATTATGTATTTTATAGACTTTCCCTAGAAGTTTTTTTTTTCTTGCGCGACAATATTGAAGCACTGAATGAGTACCTAGAGAACTTCCCAGACACAACCCACCTGAGAAAGAGCAGTGGACTACTTTCAGCAGCCAAATACGCACCGAGCAATGAATAAATTGGATTATGAGTGTGTTAAAATGAATAGTGCTAAGTCAGACACAATTACATACATTAATCGAGTGTTCCGTGAAGAAGCTGAGTGGAAAACTTGTCACATGCATATCCAGTTTTAAATGAAAGTATGAAAAATGTTGGTATGAAATCATAACTGGTTACCAAAGAAAATTATATTTATAATAAATTAGTTCGTATTGATTTATTAATTTTTTTAATTATTTTTACAAACATATTGTAACATAAACTGATCTCAATAATATTTATTGCTTCCGTGCTATATTAATGAATATATAATTGTGAATATGATATGTGTCTTTATATACTTCGGAACTTCGGAACGATTTAAAAGTATACTGTTGTTAAGATCACAAATATTTATCAATATTATGTGTTCAATCATAATATATATATGTATTACTTTATATAATATATTACATTTAAAACTATATAGATTTATGTTAAACATTAAAATTATAAAATAACACATAACTCTAAATAATAATACTGAGTATTTTATATTTATATAATTAATACTTTATTTTTTTATTTTTTATTATGCTTAATTATTTATCGACAGTAAATAAAATTACACCATATCAAAAATTAAATGATAAAATTCATCTATTTTTCTTTTACAAATGCTGTATTATAATATCAAGTAAATTGTTTTTTTTTTTTTTTTTTTAATAAATGTTTACTTTTGTACACAACATATCCATAGTCGATATTCTTATTGTTATTACAGAGATGATATTTTATTTATAATATCAAGAAGAGAAAAACAAACATTATTTTCAAGTTACTGGGGAAAAAATGTAATACACATAGGTGTGCATTAGCATCAGATCGAGCATTAAACTCTTGTGAATAACAACTTTGAACCAATCAATAACGCGAGCACATTGTGAGTTTCCGGTTCACAAAATAGCTTCACAAAAATAAATATTCACATAAATAAATTGATCTTGTTCATTTCTTCACGATCCACAATAATGATAATCTATACACAGCCCATCACATATAACGAAGACTACATCTAAATGCCCTGTCATGACTTAACCGAAAATCAGTAATATACAATATTTGTATAAAAATTCAAAATGTACTCGTATATATAAAAGCTACGTGCAACATAGCTTAAATAGTGTTCGAAGTGTAGCGATCACTTTGAAGAAGTGCATAAAAAAAATGCCCGATATCATTTGTCAGAATATGAGAAAATATATTCTTCATTTTGTAGTTTAATATATTTATTTATTAATTTTTTTTTTTTGACAGAAGTCCGGTTTTATTTGTTACTGAACACAAACGTTCATACTTACGCGCTCGCTCGAAGAAAAATATAATTAAACGTTGTTTATGGTATTTTTCCTACAAAATGACATAACTTTTCGTATACGCGTTCTTGTGCTAACCTTCTTATTTGTGTTTGTAGAGGTAGGCAAATGTGGTAAATTTAGGTAAATGACATTCTTTTGTCAATAAAATAACATGTATTCAATCGATTATTACCAACTTATATCGTTTGGTCGGAACAATGATACAATATTGTTATATATGAATATTACATACATGGTAGACATGTGTTGCATTTTCAAACGATTATATTATAAAATATAACCTGATATTCGTTTCTATTATTATTTTGTTGTAAATTGATTCATGTTACGCGCAGTAAAAAATAAAAATAAATACCGTATTATATATGCCTAATAATAATAAATGCCTATTCATTGATTCAAAGTATTATGATTATTATCATTCTTTAAATTCAATGGCTATCAACCAAACAAATTTTGGTAAGTAAAAAAAAAAAGGCGTAGGGAAAATGACGTGCCCATCGCCCAGCGTACTATAAGTATGCTGCAACAGTCACCCCCCGACCTAATGGTCGGGGAGTTCTGGTCCTCCAGGTTGGGGGTTGAGGTAGACTTGACAATCTATCTCACAAAACAAGTTATGTAGAAGGCAAGGGGAAACTACTGCATTATCATTCTCATTAAGCAACTATGAAACACTCTTTTATTAATATAAACAGTACTAATCATGAACCCGGATATTCAAGATTCGGCAGGAGGAGTAAGGAGGCTTCTCAGGTCGTCAGCCAGCGAAAACCTCTACATAAAACAAAAAAAAAAGATGATAATTCAAGTGGGGTGTAAAAATGTTCATAGTATCTAAAGGGTATGCAGATTTCAAAAAGTTAGGAGCCACTGGTCTAGAGTGATTAATAAATTGCAGAACTAAGCCGTTCACGCTTTGTGGTAGAAATTAAATGTTGTAGATAAAACTACGAGGAATAAAAGTTAGGAAATTCTCTATAAAAGTATGAGATCAGCGTAAGATGCTAAACTTATCATTGCACTAGAATATTTATGTACGTGATCAAATGTTTCTCAGCAATTTAAAAGAAAGTTGAAATCGATTTATGTATTCGTCCAAAGGATATAATTTTTTTTTTTTTTTCAACTCATTTAAACGGATCGCCATCTCTTCTCTCCGAACTTTGGATGCACGCATGTGTGTGTGTGTGTTTGTGTGTTTGGAAGTTCGTTTTGCGCCAGTCATTATCAGATAGCAACGGAGGTCGTCATCAAAGGACTCGGTAATTGTAAGACCGTCGTAAAAGCATAACCGATGATGGACGGGGTGTGAAGAGCCGAGTGGTGGTGGCTCCTAGATGATTAATAACACCCGACCGAAAACGTCATGTGTACTCTCCGAGGTGGTGGCGTCGTTGGCAGTGGCGTTAGTGGCGTTCGACACCGACCTATAGTAGTAGCAGCAGCAGCAGCAGCAAAAGCAGCGCGAGTTTGTTATCAATCAAACAGCGCTTTGCGTTGTTGTTCGGACCCGGCGGAGTGGATGGGCAGCAGCGGCTGAATGATGGTGAGGCGGCGGAATCCTTTAGAGAAGGGGTTGCTGGGCTGTGGGTGCTGTGGATTTTCCAGGAGCATTATTCACGTCGATTGAAATCACTGCTGCTGCTGTGGTACGTCTCTAATCTACATTTACCCTCTCCCCGGAGGAAAGGACCATAACGCCACCGCTGCCGGCTCAAGTAGTATCGTTTCAAAACCAATTAAAAATGAAATACGTTTAGCATAACACGTTTTGGTTGTCGTGACTGGGGTGAAACGAGGAGGGGGAGAAACAAAAATAATAATAGCATCATACAGACGCAAACGGACAAACGTTTCGACCATAAACGCGTAATTTATGTTACATATGCATATATACATCACGGACATGCAGGAGATAAGATTGAATTATTATTTTTTAATACGCATTATCTAATATAACCACCACCATCACAATATTTTCTATTATGGTGATCACGGTTTTCGTATACCTCACAAAATATAATATTACACTATTATATTTTTGTAACTATAATATGATAGCAGTTTATAAATAACAGTGATTATAATATGAATTTCTGTGAAATTTCTTCATCGGAACATACATATAATAACATAATGTACACGGTTGGTTTGAATATTATAATGTCTATCTCATTAAGTTTTAATTATTATATGGTCAAAATGAAATAAGTTCTGAAATTCATACGCTACCTATGATAATAATGTATAATATAATAATAATTATGAAGATTCTATCAAACAGGAACAAATAAAAATAATTGTGTGCATACTACAAAAAAAGTTAAACTTTTAAGAGCAAATATTTCTCTTGGACTGTATTATCCTGCAATTACATTATACCTGCTAAATAAAACGCAGTTGTTATTTATTTATTCAATATTAATTACGATACATAATTGTATTATCTTTAGAGCTAGATGAGTACTCGGTTTTGTAAAAATTTTCCGTAGGACTCGACTCGACCAAAAAAAAATGTTGTTCTGATAAATACGAGTACCTACACAGTTTTACTCGACTTGTATCGAGTATTCATATTTATTTCACTACTTTATTGAAAACTAAATGTTTAAACTATAAATCTCTTAAAATATACTTACTGAATGTGTCCACAAATATTACTAAAAATATTATTTAGAATATGGAACATTTTAATCATTATATAAGTTCCTGATAATTTTGAGGATATTGTGGCTGGGGATTCTCTTATAATTATTGTCAAAAATGGACAAATCTGTAAGATTATATAGTAATCAATATATTAATGTTCTTTGAAACTGATGCTTCATGATTCCTATGGCAAAAGTTTAAGTTTACGTATACGTAATTGCTCAACTTATTATACTCGAGGTTATAATAAGATTTCGACATGGGAGAAGTATTTGATCTTTACTAACTTTAAGAAATTGTAATAGTTAAAAGTATTTTCTACACTTATATACGAATTAAATTTAAAATTTAATTTTGAATATTAACTTTCGCTGTTTGATTAATGGTTGTAACATTTCGTTTCTTTTCAAATTAAGATTTTATGATTTGCTTATAAAAAAAAAAAAAAAAAATAAATGACTTCATTTTGAAGCATAAAATAAAATAAAAATGACAACCCTATTAATAAGGTAATATGTATTAATGTTTTCCTCCTATTCTTAGAAAAACTTAAAAAAATTAAAATACTCTTATTAAGTATTATGTCAGTTTCGGCACAATTATTAAAACACCATAAATTAAATCTTTATAGGAAATGTGTTGAAAAAAAGGTTAATATTCTAATATATATTGTTAAAGAGTTACAACAAATGAATCTAAGATTTAAAAATCTTGTTAAATTATTATAATATATTTAAGAACTTGTAAGTAAATTCAATAGATCTTAAAGAAATATTTTTGGGTTAAAAATGCGCAGTAAATAATTTTATAATAAAAAAATACATTTTACCAACAATTATTTGGCAATGAACAAATGGCATGTACTAATCTGCATTTTATATTTTCATGAAATATTTAACTTAAGTTTTTTTTTCACTTTAACTGCATCCTCTCCTTACCACAAAAAAATATCCATGAAAAGAAGTATAAATATCCGTAAGTTATTTCTGTTTACAAATTACAGTTTTTTTATTGCCCAAATAATTTATTTAAAAATTACACGTTTTCTCTACTTTAAGGGTTGTAATTTTAGTTTTTACAAATGAATGTACAAAACTGTTAATTTTGCTTAAGAATGATTTTATACCATTAAGTCATGGTTAAAAATGTTTTTGAAGTTTAACGTTTAACATTTCTAAATCTCATTTTTAATATTCACGGCGATTCATTATTAATTTAATTAGTAGTATTATCGTATTAACCATTTATGAAATTATATAGAATTAATGTAATTGAATTTGAACATTGCATAAAACACATAAAATTTATCAACGCGATGGTTATGATAATTAATAGAGTTTGTATAACAATGGTTCAGTGAATAAATATCGAATCCATTATTATTTTATCATGCGCAATAATTAATAGTTCACTGTATTGCAATAAAGTATTCATCGATTCATAATATTATTATTGTTTCTATGTATTATTACAATACATTCCATGCGATTTTAATGTTTATTTTATTGGTTAAAAAATGGTTAAAGTAATTTAAAAATAGTCAAACTATTAAAGTAATTTCGTATTAAACCCAATCCATGAATAAAAAACTGTACAAAGATTGTAGTTTTTTTGCGAGTCAGTGACCTTAATCGTTTTCAAAAAATTCACAAAAAAAAAAAAAGAACCAGATGGGCCTCGCTCTGCTGTACACTTGGGGGTGAAGTACGACTCTTCGTAGGATAGGTCATTATAATGGATTTGTTAAATTTGAATTCAATGATAGGTATCATTGTTTACGAAAAACAATTCTGAACGGAGATGATATGTTTGTCTAGAATATAATACAATGTTATTTATAAATATTGTAATAAGTATATTTTATTTTGAAACGAAAAATTTAGTAAAATCGAAAATTTAAATTGTCTATAAATAAGTCAAAATATGTCAAAATACTTTGAAAACTTAACCATATATAGAAAACGTCAATATAAAGATTTGGTGAAAATTTCAAGTTGATGCGATTTTTGGTTTTTGAGTTAGAGCATTTTAAAAAAACCGATATAATTTGTCAGTCTAAAATATTATACATTATATTATATTTTACATGTAATTTTATGTCAATATTCGCTGTTCAAACTCTTATAAAAAAAAATTGTGCATATGGATTTTAGTTATTTTTGAATGAAAATAAGAACTACTTCTGTGAAACCTTCTATTAAATTTTCAAGTATTTTGTAGGAGCCAAATTTTTTTGTATCACCGATTATAAAAATAAAATGTAAAAAAATCGAATAGTTTAAATGCCAATAAGTGGCTTAAAAATCAACTAATAAGTGGCTTGAAAAAAATATGACATAAAAAAAATGTCAATTTTAACAGCTGGTAAAAATTTCAAAAATCTGCGACTTATACTTTTTGAATTATAACAAATATTTAAAATCGTTTGAGAATAAATCGCTATTTTATGCAATTTGGTAAATATTTAAATTTCAAACAGTCATAACATTTTTTCCTCTAAGTCCAATAGAAATTTTTTTAAAGATTTTTAAAGAGTAGCTTATAGATAACCTAGTGTTAAAATTTGGAACCTTAAGTATGAACAGAAAAAATTTTATGAATTTTTATCTACAAAATAACTTGCAAATTTTCGCAATTTTTACATATTTCGTATAAATTGGAACTTTGGGCAGTTATAAAAAAAATTGTGACTTACGATTTTAGATTTTTTTTATCAGTTAAGGAACAACTTATAAGAAACCTTGTATTAAATTTTCAAGATTTTTTGGGCTGCCAAAAAAATTTTATCGTTATTTTAAAAAAAAATACTTAAAAAAATTGAAAATTTCAATTGTCTATAAATAGCTCAATAATTTAACGGTGTATAGAGAACGCCATTCTTAACATTTGGTGAAAATTTCAAGTATTTACATCGATTAGTTGTTGAGTTATAGCAAAATAAAAAATTTAATTATGTCGAAAACTGGTTTTGTGTAAAAACTCCCATTTTTCCCTTAGTTTTTAAGGGTTTTTCCCGTCGAATTTAAAAAATATTGGAAACTTTTTACTTTTGACCCCCCAAAGTACCAACTAGATTCACTTT
Source organism: Sipha maydis (assembly GCA_034509805.1). Classification (NCBI taxonomy): domain Eukaryota; kingdom Metazoa; phylum Arthropoda; class Insecta; order Hemiptera; family Aphididae; genus Sipha; species Sipha maydis. The sequence continues at coordinate 100,605 of JASXSY010001364.1, forward strand.
TCTTTCAGAAAAGTTGCTACATAAGGAAATCGAAGAATTTTTACTGCCCCAAATCGTGTCGACAGACACAAAAAAAAAAAAAAACCACATATCATTGTAAAATCAATACATTCTTCACTCCGTTCAGAATCTAAAAAAAATAAGAAGAAAAGTATAGAAATAACAATTTTTTTTTTTTTTGTAAACTGCCTGAAGGCTTTTATTATAACGATCAGTTATCTTTAACAATATATTACAAATGTCTACATATATGCTAAATATTAATGAATAATATTTTGGTAAATATATACAATACCGTGTTTGGGTTATCACTCCTAGTGAAGATATCCCGGTCTTAGTCTAATATTTTATACTAAATCATATGGTCTTCGGCGTTTGAGACGTCTTATGTCTTAAGAGTTGTCAAGTAGTTGTATCGCAGCTGGATTGGTATGTTGATCTAGCCGTATCTCGTATTTTCGGGCAAACTTGGTGATCTCGTCCTGGACAGAGATCATCATCAGATCTTGATGAATAATGTAGTTTCTGTTGTATCGGTTGACAAGTCGTATGCTGCGACAATAGTTCGAAGGGCGATGTTTTGGCAGCGTTGAATTATCTCAATATTGGACTTACTGGCACCACCCCACAGTTGTATTCCATAGGTCTATACTGGTTTAATTATTCCGATCAATCAATAAAGTTTCCTTAATTTCTCTTTAATTTGTAGTTTTTTCTGGCGAACATGATGTTTCCAGTTAAAGCGTGAGTCGAGGTGTATTCCTAGATATTTTGCAGAATCGATCTGTGGGATATTCTGTTGATTCAAAAATACTGGGATATTGACACATTTACGCAAAGTGTAATTTACGTGCAGCGATTTTCCACTATTAATTTTGATTTTCCAACGCTTAGTCCAGTTGTTGACGTTGTTGATTGTTCGTTGAAGATGATCAGTCACAGTGTGCTAGTCTTCAACAGTGGCCAATATTGCTGTATCATCGGCAAACATGGCTGTCATTGAATAGTTGTTAGTTAGATTAGAAATAACAATAGAAAAAAAAATCACTTATAACTTTAAATAAGGTTTATGTAAAACACATTTTACATCAATGACAGACTATATTATATTAAATTAATTTTTACCGATTGTGAAATTGTATTGTAACACGTGTCACGGTGGCTCCTAAAAATGCCGAATCCCTCTATAATGACTATACAGACGCAACGGTGGCGCAGCCCACTTTAATAAGAGATGCGTAAGCGATTAGCTTATAATAGTTTATTGTATTTACTTTTATTTTAATGTATTTAAGTATTTACATTATATTTGTATTTGTCTTGTAACTGTTGATAAAATAAACCATTAGTTTCAAATCATAATAGTAAGTGATTTCATTTAATTAAATTCACTTTTATATTATTTTGTTAACAATTATTTATTTTATGGAATTTTTAATATATTTTGAATAATTTATCAGTGTTTATAATTTAAATAATTTAATTTTTATATTTGTAACTGACTATTCATTTTTTTGATTTTCTGTGAATGATTCATAAATGTTTAGTAAAACTAGTTGAATTTTGCATATTAAACATATTATAATCTATAACATGAGGGCTGTCGGTGTGTGCAGAGGAGATGTGATTGACCGAGTAAAGTGGAGGTGTAGGACAAGGGTGGCCGACCCCAAATAGTTGGGAGGAAGGCGAAGCAAAAGAAGAAGAAGAAACATATTATAATCTACAACTAAAAAACAAAACTAATTTAATTTAAATACTAAAATATAATGAAATAAAAATAAATTAAATTAATAATTACAAACTAATAACTGTCTACAGTACTCTTATCGCAGTCGGCTGCGCAATCGTTGTGGCTTAGTGAAGGGAGTCAGTATATTTAGGGGTCACCCTGACACATGTTATAATGTCGTACACCGTTATTATGTAGCACAGATAAAAATAACAAGATTCTCTACTACTCTTATCAGACGTCAATCAGTCTCCAACTTCGTCAATCAGTATTTCTCTGCAGATATTAGTAGTCTAAACAAATTGATAATACGACGATTTTGAGTGGTAAATTTTAGTATGGGCCAAAAGAACAACACTAAAGTATACCTGCCAAAATTAAATTGCTATAATCACGGACGTAATTAAAAATCAGTGATTATGATCATAAGTTCTATTTACATCATTGATCGAATGATTAATTACATTTAATAAGAAACAAAAATCAAAGATAAAATTTTCCAATAATTCTCTTTGCATATTATGGTTGTACAATGTCAACACATCCAAAAGTTTAATAAATTGATGTAAACCTTGCAAACTAAATTAACTGAGTGTCATTTAATAGTTAATATATCGAAGAATTGACTTTCTCTCATTTCAATTTTAACGATTTGAACGTATACGTATAAAGTATGTTTCAAAGTTATCAATGTTGTATACGGGTCATGGATCTAATATAATTATTAGGTCAATATTTAAGATACCTTTATGTTTTTTAAATTGTAACATTGATAGCAAATGTTAATTAATATTGATTCATTCATTTTTGTATAAAAATCATAATTATAATTTATTGTAATTTATTGTTTACGATACTAAATTTTATGTTTTTATTATTATAATAACAGGGTTCATACGGATCAATCGATTAGCACTTGAAATATTTTCAGAGTTGGGACATGCTATTATATTTAATAGTATAGGTTGATAGCAGAATCCTGCTATTTTTATCTGTGGTAGGTAGTGATTCGACTTATTCCGACGATATTACATTACACTTAGCAATTGTATTGAATGAATTTGAAATTAAAATAAGTTATTAATATAGGTATATTGATTTTAACATAACGAAAAACATGCCTCGCTTATTATTTAATTTAATTTAAAGTTATACATTCGAGAGGAAACATGCAAAAATAAGAAAACATTATAAAAATCAAGTCATGTTTTCACTACTAATATCGTATTGTTTAAATTAATGTTTTAATTATTTTTTATCGAATTCCTATACATATATATTTTCAAATCATTGGTTCACCGCCTTTATAGGCATATAAAATATATTAAAAGCATATAATACTATGTAAATATAGTATTATTATTATTTTTATGGTATATTACATATAATTATTGATTCAATAACGTAATACAAATATTAAATAATTTTAATTTTGTATCAAGAATTTATTTCACGTACAATTTATGACTTTTTTTTACGCTCATGCGTAATGTTTGGCTATGTGTAGGTATATAATGGTTATTCTCAGTAGTACGGTAATACAGTCGGTGGTGGTCTTATTCACCTTGTCCATTATTCATTAATAAAGATTTCACTGTGATCGTAATAATAATTATTATTGTAATTATAACTGTTACGCAGTTGTACGTAAAATTACAACTGTAATTGACGTTAACGAATACCTATCATCTAAATAACTAGGCGAGCTCAAAAAGTTAATTATTTTACAATAGCGTAAAATTAAATTGTTCTCGTGAAACGCAATTCCAACTGGTAAACCAAACGTGCGCTATTGATAATATTACATAAATGGATATTGCAAGGTATGTTGTATACATATCGATTTTCGAAAAAACAAAAGTACGGAAAACAATTTAATTCCAACGTTTTAAATTGAACTGTGCATAGTTGACGATTTCTTCGGGCTATTGGTTGATGATTTGATTTACATCTGTAAAATGTTGTGGATTCTACGATATATTACGTCAAATATTTTAAATTAATCGAGTATGGAAATGAGGAGTTAAGTAAAATGCTCAAGTGAATTTGCAAAGAAGTGAAGAAAAAATACATTATAAAACGTTGTACTGTGGTACGTAAATATTTTTAATGTGACCTAGTTGGATTTAATGGGCAACTAGGGATTAAAAAAATTTTGAATGATCTATGACGAACCGTTAATATAAATATATCAGACGATAAAATAGGGTAATAATGTATTATAATGATGCACATCATAAAGTATTTTACAAAAACGAAAAGGAATCGCTCCATTACTTCTTGACCGATAACACGGTGACATTATACGACCGTAACTCTATCTTACGGAATCCTTGCAAGAGAATCTGAGCCTTACACTTTCTACGGTATCATAAGACAAACGTACAGTATGAGACAAATAGACTATGTCAATAACAATTTTATAACAGATAACTAAACATTTAAAACAACAGAAACATATAATTTGTGCATTTTGTAGCTGTTGTATTTTACAATATTTGACAGTCATTCTGCCTCATTTAGTATAATATTATAAACGTTTTATTACAAATTATGAAATTGTTATACTGAATTCCGTTGATTAAAAATACATGATTCTCCAGTACATGAACCTTATTATAACTTTGATCAAAAACTTAAGTTAAGGATAATTAAAAATTACCACCAAGACGTGTACATATATATATATATATATTTTTTTATAAATTTAATAATAGAGGTCTCTTAGATTTATTATTTATCTTTTTTGTTGGATTTTTCTTACGACTAATTCATTATCCATTTATAATAATCTTATAGTAATCCCCTATTACGATACCAAAGACAAAATTGTTCAAAAAAACAATCCTGTATGTCTGTGGTATGTGCGTGCGTACGTGTGTGCATGTGTATGGGTGTGTGGGTGTGTGGGTATGTTTGAGTGTTTGTTAACATATTATATTTTCCGAAAAACATTTTCCACCGTTACATGAATTTTAATCTAATAATAATCAGTTTATTCATTTTATATTGTACTCGTACGTTTCACGAGATAATACTAGAAGTTTTACATTATATTATTTTCATTTATCGTCGCTTCGTTATTAGCATGACGTGGCGTGCGGTAGCGGCGTCGTAGTCGGTCTCGGTGGTTTACACGTCCGTTGATTCGCGTTGGTTGACAAACGACCGGGATGAGCGCTTGTTACTCTCGTTTCGCACGCGCCCGTGGCGACGACAACATCGTCGTAATTTAAATTAAAGACAAAGCGCGGAGACGACGTTCGCTTATGAATATTATCGCCGGTTCAAGATGTTTTTGGTGAAAACATAATGCCGTGAACGGTTTTCTCCCTTTTGTTTTTCCAAACCAGGCCAAAAAACATGGTCGATCGTGTGGAGGCAGCAACAACGGGGTAAGTCCCGTTGACTATACTCTCTAAAACCGCGACTCGCAAAGACTTAATGGTTTGGAAAATAAAATAAAGACCACTCCACCGGAATCCGCCGCGAATATCTGTATATAAATATATATATATAATGTAATACACAAACACGAATATACAAAAACAACTACTGTTGTGTGCAGCTATTGTGCCGACTAACGCCTAAGCGAATATACTTTACAAACGTGTACGTATACGTTTACGTGTGTGTATTTGTGTGTGTGTGTGTGTGTGTGTATGTGTGTTTACTTACGCACTATATCGTTATCGTTGTCGCGGGTTATAGTGTGCAGCTTTTTGTGGTTATGCTCTGCACTAGGGTAGACTTCGATGTGGACGCAACTACAATATACCGTCGGCCATGAAGGAACGAGTGAGAGAACCACGGGAGCAGAAGAGGACGTGGATAGCTGAGCGGTGTAATGGAAGAGATGTGAAAAGAGAAAGAGGTTTCGTGCTTCGGTGAAGCTGCTGCTGCAGGCAGTGAATGCCAGAAGAATTATTATCGTCCCCTCCACCAACAACTGCTGCCCGGCCATCGTATTATAATATGTACCCGCGGATACTCCGCTCGCGACAAGTGTTTTTATTATTATTATACGTCGAGCCGGCCAGTTACCCGAGGACCGTATACCTATATAGGAGCGCGGTTGTTATAAAATTGTTATTTCGCGGGTTTTCAACGTGAAACAAAACATATAACGACTGGTATTCACGCTGTAAATGCGAGTTTCTAACCTTCCAGTTCGGTTACTGTATTTGAGATTCGGACCGAGATTGCAATTGACGTTAAAATGCAGGACATAAGTATCCTCCGCTTTAAAAATGCAAAGGGACACGTTCCCTCATCCCTTAAAGAGGGTATCATTTTACATTTATCTGAAATGTGTTCGGTCAAAATAATCAGCAATGTCAAAATTAATTTTAAATTAATATATATATATATATGTGTGTGTGTGTGTGTGTGTGTGTGTGTGTGTGTGTGTGTGTGTGTGTGTGTGTGTGTATTTATAATTATCTTATAACTATTATTATTAATGCATGTCGAAGCTCAAAACGTTTCATGTGTCAAAGTCTCCTTTGTAGTTTTTCACAATTATATTATTATAACGTAACGACTATATATTATAGTACCGTGTTAACTTATTGGGAAACGTGGAAAAGTGGTATCAATCTACAACTTTCTGTTAATTTCTTTTTTTTTTTTTTTCCAAAAGTCAAGTATTTGCAAGTACGTATGAATAAAATACGAATCGAATATCTTACATATGTTTTGAATTTTAAGAGTTATTAATTTTATAAATTTTTTCGTATTTTCCCGGCAGGTTCATCAACCAAAATGTATTAACGACTTTGTGTTGTTTGTTATAGATGGAAATAATGAATGTAAATATCTACTGGCGTAGGAATTTATAGATGAAAAAAAAAGCATCTGAATAAATGTAAAGATAATATCAATATTCTTATTCGAATAATATTAAAGTTTCTATTTTCTATTTTAATATTTTAATTAAATTTAAATAAAATTATAATTATGAGAAATAAGTTATATATTGTTTTCAATCAACAAACACGTAATGCATTTTATATTTACGAAATTTAAATAAAACATCGAGATAAGTCTGTTAAGATAATAGCAAAAACGTTTTGAGACTAGAAATATATGATACAGACGAAATTTATCAAGATAAAATATAAACAACTTTTTTCTAGAAAATTTATCTTGATGATTTCGGAACGCTGCCGATGCCTACCTCCGAGTAAACTATCCCACCGCACGATATTATTGCTGAATGCATGCCCATTCTACATACGGAGTGCAATTTAGCCGATTCAACTCTGAGAATGATCTAACGCCCAACATTTATTATATTTAACGATGAATTTATTTTTGTGTAAATGTTTGGACTCGTATCCCAACTCCGTAAGTCTAACAGGTTCTATTCATTATTGAGTGACGCGTATAAGGAAAATTTCACTTTAATTTGATTCTATTTTTTTCCTTTAGCTGTGCGAAACGGTACTACCGTTGAATTGTTTGAACTCGCATACACCTTAATTTTACACTTGTAGGTAATTAACGTATAAACTAATTTTGCGCTCACGGAGATATATTAAATATAGTATTCAAAGTGAGATACGTTATTTTATACCCTTGTGTAGTGTAATTATAGTTTGAGTAATAACTAAGATTAATATAACTCAACATCATAAATTAAAATATTATCTTTTTTCAATTTGAAGCATTGATATAATAATTTGGTAATAATTTTAATATGTGGATAATAAATGTATATATTTTATCAAGAAACATATGAAAAAATATCATCTATCTTATAATACTAATACATGAGTTATCTAAAAATTAAACATTCACTAATAATAAGTGATGTAGTATAGACTTTCAACTTCTGAAAAATTATATTGACATCAAATAATACTAACATTTTAAGTTTAAAATATTTTGGTTTTCATTTATCAACATTTTAAATAACAATACAAAATTTAATACTTAATAATATAACATAAACACATAACATTTTTTTTTTTTTCTGGCTTAATATAGACCATTCAGGTCCTTCGACGCAACCACCACTTCCCTCCATCTGTTTCTATTCGTGGCTAATTTTTCACCGTTCAGGATTCCCAGCATCTCCAAGTCCTTATTGACCCTGTCTAACCATCTTTGTCTTGGACGGCCGAGTGGTCTTTTGCTCTTCGGCTTCCAGCAGGTGACTTCAACGATTGTCTGTTCTCGACCTCGCCATACATGTCCTGCACAGCTTATCCTTTTGCTTTTCATGGTAGCTATTATATCTGACTTTTCTAACATGCTTATAACCTATTTATCCTTTCTTCGCTCATATTCACCAGTGTTTTGATTTCTTCTGGGGCCAAATATCTGTCGTAACACCTTTCTCTCAAATATTGCTTAGTTTTGTTCGTCTAATTTGGTAGTGGCCCAGGTTTCACACGCATATATCGCTATCGGGCGTATCATTACTTTGTATAAAGTTAGTTTAGATTTTAATATTGTCTTTAATCTAAAGAAACACTTGGTTAGCTGAGTTCATTCTGTTTTATATTTCCTTGTGGTTATTTCCCGACACGCACAATTCCACCCCTAGGTATTTGAAATTTTTGACCAACTCGAATTCCATATCATTTACTGTCAAATTATTGTGTTTATAATTTTTTCGTGATAGTATCATATACTTTGTTTTTCATTCATTAACAGTTAGGCCCATTTGTTTACTTTCATCCATAAGAGCTTCTGCCATACCCTGAAGGTTGCTCTCAGATTCGGACAGTAGTACTATGTCATCAGCATATGCTATTATTTTGATAACCTTAGATTCTTGTAGTTTAACTCTTGTACCGGAATTTAAAACATTTCTAATCACTTCCTCCAACGCAATGTTGAAGAGCATTGGTGAAAGTGCATCTACCTGTTTCAGTTCTGTGTTGGTCATGAATGCCTTCGATAGTTGGCTGTTAAATTTGACCATACATTTAGAGTATTGAACATATGCTCTTATCATTCTTGTGATTTTTGATGGTACCCCAAGCTTTTCCTTGGCTTTCCATTGACTTTCCTGATTAATAAAGTCATATGCCTGTTTTTAATCTACAAACAGCATACATAATTCCTGGTTATATTCGTAATATTTTTCCATTATTTGTTTAACTATATGTATTTGATCCACCGTTGATTTTCCCCATCTGAAGCCTCCCTGGTACTCCCCGACTATTTCGTCTCCATATGGCTTGAGTTTATTAAGGAGGATATTTGACAGAACTTTTTTGTGATGTGTCTAGTAAGGATATGCCTCTATAATTGTTGCAATTCATAATATCCCCTTACAACACATTACATATGCTGTTAAAATCAAAGAATTCTAAAAATAAATTACTGTTTCATTTATTCATATTATAAATTATTTATATTTTCTGTCATTTTATTTTTTTGACAAACCTAAATCATTATTTTTTTTAGCGAGATATTTGCTATTCTATACTTTGGTAAAAATAATAATTAAATTGCGAAAATGTTTATTTTATCACCGATACATTTTTACTGTAAATACAATTTATTATTTTCAATAAAAACACTGTAAATATATACATCCATTTCAATGAACTACACAATACTTGAAGTAAGTTCAACTTTGGTGTATGTAAATGTTCGTTACCGGTATTTCGTTCGAGAAACGATATGTTTATAACTTGAATACATAGTTTTTAAACTCTTAATCTTAATAAACCAAAATTAATTTAATTCAATGTGCCTAACCCTCAACCTCGCAGTAGTATTTATCAAACAATTTATTAGAAGTTTATATATATATATATATTGCACACTGACTGAATTGTTTGTTTTTGACAAAGAACGTTAATGTATACACCTCATTATTTTCGTACAGAATATTTGATACCACCATACAATATTAACACTAGATTTGTTTAAATCTTCCTAAACATCTGAAACATAAATAGTATCGCGTATATTACATGAAATATATTACCTATTTATTTTATAAAAAAAATAGCATGTGAGAATTTCCATCATCAATGGTAATATGTTTATTCAAACTTTTAACTGCTTATTAAACTTAATATCTAGACCATTATAAAGTTTTTCAAAAACATTTTATTTTAAATTATCCTCCTTTGGCTATTTTTATTTTTAAATCTAATGGTCACTACAAAATCATGGTTTAATGTTTTTTAAAACTATAGTTCAATTTAATATCTAATTTAAATTTTAATAGAAAATTATACACTTGACATGTTATGTTTCAAACATTATACTTGTTCAAAGTGTAGGAAATGATATCTCAATTTCTTTACAGCATTTTAAAATATGAGATTTACTATTGCAATCAAGTATACAGTTGTACAAATTCAAAATCGTCTCAACGTAAAAGAGGTATATTCAATGACAAATAAGATATAAACTATATACCCACTTTGAATTAATTTTTTTTTTTTATATTTTTTTAACCACATTTAATGAAAGTTAAATAACTTATAATAATTTATACTATATTTTTAATATAATTTGTATTAAACTTTTAATCGCGACACACAATTAAATTCATAAGTATTATTTTTCCTTTGACCTAAAAGAATCAATTAGAAAACCATTTAAGAATAACTATATCAAAACCTATGTTTTAATTTTAAATCGAGGTAAAGTTATTCTTAAATAAAATTAAGAAAATACACATCTTAAATAAAAGCCTCATCACAAACATTGTTGATAAATCAAAAGTTTTACAATAAATGATATGGTATTATAAAACTTATTTAATCTTTAAGATTTAATCTTATTAATTAATCTTATTTATTTAATCTTATTTAATCTTTTAGACAATATTTCATATTATTTTATTATATTTTATTCATTTCTATCAATACATCAGAAAACATAAAACTAATATAACTTTAAATTGAACAATACTTATAATACTGCTCAACTCCATAAGTTTTTTAGAAACCATAGGACCTAATATAAAACATTAAACTCCGTGTAATACGGCAGTGCTGAAGAACACACCGTATATACGCATTATATATATATATATGCATTTATATGTATGACTCTATACTATATTTATACTATAGATATATATTATATTGTATCCGGAAGTAATATTTTTCCATTAGCAGTTGTATTCATTAATGGTGTATCCCAAACATTTTGATACATAACGAAAACATATAGCTATTGATACATAATATAATAATACAATATATGGGTGTTATTGATTTTCTAAAACTGAAACCATAAATATGAAATATTCATATTTTAATAGTCTTGTAGATATAAATGTGAATCGAATCTATGTGGATCGAAAACGAACATTAAAGTGTGTTCAAACGTAGATATTTATTTCGGAATTACTTGAAATTGTTTTAATAATTTGTTTTCCAGTACTCATGGTTATAATGTTCGAATAATACATCAATATAAGGCCGAAAAATTACGTTTGCGTAATGGCACATGTTAATTATAGAACGAGTAATTAAAATGTACCCATTGTAAGTTTTTGGTTATTTATTGAATCCAATAATATGAATGGAAATTTTTTTTTAATTTCGTAGTTGATTGTATAAATGAACAATATTTTTTTAAAAATTGACATAAAAAAAGTGGAATATAATCAGGATATTGAAAAAAAATAAATACCCTATTGTTAAATCAAAGCTTTTTAAGAGAAAATTATAAGTATTGAAAAAATTTAATCAATATGAATATAAAAATATGATCAAGTTTAAAAAGCATACTTTTTTAATCACGCACTTCTTTAAAATTAAAAATAAACCAAAAAATAAAAATAAAATAAATAACTTATTGTGATTCAAAATCGTAAAGTTTTTCCCCGTGTATGTGCTTAAAACACATGTTATATGATTTATTGGCACAATTAATAAAACTATCTTTTTAAAAAAAAATGCTTATTTAATGTATTTTTACGTCAAAAAAGTTGTGTTAATTTTATTAAAAAAAATTTGAAAACCAACATAACGATTTTAAAACGCGGTTGTTAAATATATTCAAATATAATATTAATTTTATTTCTTTTTGTAGATCTAATAAATTATAGAGTCCATGATATTGTCAAAATAAAAGTGCGAATATATGATCTAACTGTAATTGAAAAATAAAATAATAAGTGAAACATTAATCACAAATAACAGCAAGTATTAAGTCATAATTCATTTTAATTTTCATATTTTTCATGCGTACGAATATTAAAACAAAACCATGTCAAAACTTAAATCTATATTGCCTTTGAAATCGATGTGAAATCGTTTCAAAATTATTACGACTTCATAACATAACATGTAATGAGCAGTTTCATCAAGCTGGCTCTAACTGTAAACTAAAATTATAAATTCCATTATATTTTTACAAGCTATCCACCTAGATTGGATTTTCAATGTGAATCCTGACTTTATGTATTACCCCAGTGGAGCAATTCTCAATGTAACATAATCCTGATATATACATATATACAAATGTGTGAGTGAGTTTATGTATGTATATTTGAGAGTGTGTGTGTGTGTGTGTGTGTGTGTGTGTGTGCGTGTGTGTGTGTGTGTCTGTGTCTGTGTGTGTGTATGTGTCTGTGTCTGTGTGTGTGTGTCTGTGTGTCTATGATACAAATACTTTAAAACTTCTTGTTATCTTATAGAATTAAATTTTAAAATTATTCATTATTTCAACAAATGGGTTTTTAAAATCGAATACGTCTAAACACATATTACTCAATCCTTTAATATATCATAAAATACAAATTATGTCAACAGTACAGTTTAAGTATAAGCTTATATACATTTATATCGTAATTGAAGTTAAGATTAAAAATGCAATATGATGGTTATGTCATGATTAAACATGATTCATATCGTATAAGAGTGTGCATCCGAACAGTGGTGTAGCAAAATTGCATACACACCACGCCGTGTTGTAAAGTGATCTCAACAATTACATTACATCATCAATGTTCAGTTTTTTGTACGGCAAATAATATTGTATAATTTATATTATTAAGCCAAATATTCGTAACACTTAAGTTTTATAGTTATGTGACATCAATTAAAATAGAATAGAGAAAAATAATAAAAATAAATGTTTATTTTCTTCTCTAAAACTAGGAAGCATGAGTCCGGTTCACTTAGCTCGCTTGTCCCTCGCTGTCTGCTTTCTGTTAAACTGTGTGCAGAAAAAAATATTATTTTATACATAGCGAGGGTGAGAGAATGAGAGAGAGAGAGAGAGGAGTTTATACATAAAATGATGGCTAAAGTTTACTATTACAGCGGTTAACAAGAGAACATAAATTCACCTGAGAAATATAATGTGCAGTTGTATGTAAAGTTTATTATGACGTGTTTATATTACAACGTTATTTACATAATAATATTATTATATTTATTCATATGCCGTTGTAGAGTGTCTGCATATATGTACTAATAATAATACACCATTCAATAATTTAATTTCATTAGCAATTTATTAATTTGTTTATTTTTTTTTCTTTTTTTACTCAAAACTACAATAATATTATTATATGATACTGAAAAAATTATTTTATATTCACTACTAACCCAAAATTGAATGGAAAGACGAAAAAATTATTTTAAACATTTTTTAGTGGCTTTGTCGCCGATCAAATCGTACGTATAGACACAAACACATAATTAAAATTAAGGCAACATTTGTAATAGCGTATATATTTTCCGTAATTTACAATACCCTTTTTTCACGCTGTATTTTATCAATTCACTTAATGTAGTTAAACATATTTGTTGCCCACGTGCTAATTAACAGAATTGATGATATTATTATAGTACAATTGTCTTCTTATATTTTTAATATATAAATTGTTTAATTAATCTATTTTCTATTGAAACATGAACATACAGATTTTTCTCATTTGTAAAACTTATCTTATGCTTCTTGTGACCTAAATTTATTGTTATTGATAGTGCCTTAATACTACAGTTGTTACATATAAATGAGAAATTCGACGTTGTAAGTATATTGGATAAATGAGCGTTACCAAAAACCGTGGCTTTATGCGATACTATGCCAAATAAGATTTATGTTCATACTTTTAGTTTCTATAACTTGAATGGAAAAGTGGTCCTCAAAGTTACTCGAGCTTTTGAATTCAAATCGAAAATCATCTGTGTGACCAACTTTATACAAAATAACTTTTGTAATTTCATGATGAGAATTCGAAGAATTTCCAGGAAAAAAACATGTAATAGAAAAATTTATATTATAAATTTTTAAAACAATATATTTACTTTTTTTTACGATAATGGTCAATGTAAGAAATATGTATATTTTGAGTTTCTTTAAAGTCTGAAATGAATTCGCATTATCAATATTCGATTTCATAGACTATAATTAATGAAAAATATGATCTTTAGATGTAGTATAGTCCGTAAAATTTAAATATTTCATATAAATAATAGTAATAAAATATTCAACAAATAGACACGTATGTTTGTAGTATAGATCTACTACCATATTTATAATACTATTACATCTCTTATAATATAATACAATATTCTACTAATGTAACGAAAAAACAGTTATTTGTTTGTGAAACCGTTTTAATACTTGTGTACAGTTAAATTGTCTGAGTCAGATACTGAATAAACGGTGTTCTGTCTAGGCCAAGAATTTTTTCCGCTATAAATATAAGTTTTATTCTTTTAGATAAAATCCAAAATCGTAAGTCTTTTGCATTCCACCTTAGATAAATTAAATTAACTATTATTGTTATTTTATAACACATTAAAAAAAGTTATAAGTTTGATTCTGAAAAACTAAACTTGGCAAAAGATTAAGATTGATTTTATACATTTCAAAAATTAAGTTGAATCCTTCGTCATTAAATATAACATAAATTTTGGAATTTTTGTCGGTTTTTATAATTCATAAGACATTATATAATATAGTTTTTGTTAGTGCTGTGCATATTTGTGTTAAAAATTTTTTTAATATCTATAACTTTTTGAAACAAAGTGACGATGTAACACGTAAAATCATGTGACGTGAAAATTCTGAGTTCCAAGCGAGTGTCAATCGGTAAATAAAACTAGAATATATTTGGTTATACAAAATATGGTTGGTTTATAATACATGATTAATAATGACAGCACATCTCAAATGTGACTTATTTGCGTGTAGCAAAATTAATTGTTCAAGAATTCGTACTCAGTTTTAGCCTTGATATTGCTAAAACCAGTTTGTTCTTTTATAATATAATTATATTTGATGAGTACACGAGAAGAATAATGACGAGAAAAAAATTTGATAACAGATATATTTTGACCCATATTATTCAACGGCTTGACGTGGACGTTTTTATTCATTATACCAAAAATGCTTCAACTTATTCACAATATTGTAGCGGATATGCATAAATTATAAACTAAAACGTTATTATATATCTAATATTCAGGGTTAGAATAGGTCAATATTGGCCAAGCCATAATTTTCATGAAACGTGATGTTACTTGACTTTGTAACATCCGCTGTAAATCATTGTTATATATATTTTTTTCATACCAAGCCTTTTTCATGTACAAATGACCCATTTTAATTTGAATGCAAATGATTTCTATCCAAAAACAGATTCAACTGTGCATGAACATTTACTTTACTGAGTAACTTTCAACTGAAACAAAAAAATTCAAAAGGACTGATTTATTTTGTACTGGAAACAAATTTTTTTTTTATCATTATTCAAATCCAACAATTCGGGAAAGCACGTACACAAATGTGTTCATAATTTGTTTTTATATGAATATTTGAAATGAATACAGTCTACGAATAAATTTTAGATACAAAAGAAAAATTATAACAGACGAATATGAGGTTAAAGAAGTTAACGAATAGTATAATTATGGTTTTAAAAATTATACAATGTATAATTTTATATAATGTATATATATAATAATTATGTAATATATCGAATATTGCACATCGTAATACGTAATGAATATTTAGAAAAGTAGTAACAGAAAATGTAATTGTTTAATTAAAATAATTTAAATAAAAATTTAGAATGTTTAATTTTTCACGTAATAAATTCATTTACTGCTCAAATATGTTTAATTTAATGATTAAACATTATAACAACATATCACTTGAATATTGAGTCTTCTTTTTTTAAATTGGTAGACTATCAAAAATAAAACATAAATATATCACCACAGTAATCGTTTAATGCAAATTTCATTTGTAAGTATGATGCATAGACATTTGTATGACATATATATTGACCAATTAATAATAAAATCAATGTTTGTAATATGTGGATTAACAGAAGACTTTTTACCTGTGTTAAAAAAAATAAAATACGGTCATGAGAATAGTTATTTTTTTAATTTTTATTTTAGATTCTGAATGGAGTGATGGAATCTATTGGTTTTACAATGATGTGTGTTTTTTTTTAATTTTAATTTTTATTTTTTATTTTTTATTTTTATTTTTTTATTTTTTATTTTTGTGTCTGACGACACCTTTTTTGGCAGTAAAAATGCTTCGATTTGCTTATGCAGCAACTTTTCCGAAATGAAAATGAATGTAGATGGTACTTTGGCTAGTCAAAAATCCAACTTTTCAATACTTTTTAAAAAAATCGAAAAAAACGATAAAAAAATTACAAAAAAACGGGAAATTTTACGCAAAATCACGTTTTTACAATTTACATTTTTTTTAAATGATCTAACTCAAAGACCAAAAATCGCAACAACTTGAAATATTCACCAAATCTTTATATTGAAGTTTTCTATACATGGTTAAGTTTTCAAAGTATTTTGACATATTTTGACTTATTTATAGACAGTTTAAATTTTCGATTTTTGAAATTTTTTTTTTTTAAACATCTATCAAATTTAATTAGCAGACCGAATACTCTTGAAAATTTAATACAAGGTTTATAATAATTTAAACTTATCGTAACTAAAAAATGTTGGAGATGTTGAAATTATTTAATATATCAATTACATAAATCCATTGTTAATTTTAAAAGTCACAATCAAGTATCAACGTCAACGTCGTCAACATGTGTAATGACCAACATACATTATACAATATCACATATATAAATATTACAATTGATACTATATGTTAATATAAGGTATTATTATAAGAACTACATGCATTATTTTTAAATAATATAACTTCGTCACTGTATGCAATTGCCAACCCATCCTAATTGAAAAATATATTTATCGTTTCAAAATAAAATATACTTTTTACAATATTTATAAATAACAATGTATTATATCCTAAACAAACATATTAACTCAATTCAGAATCGTTATTCGTATACAATGATATCTGTCATTGCATTCAAATTTAACAAATCTATTGTAATAATGACCTATCCTATAAACGAGGTGCACTCCATCCCAACTGTACAGCAGAGCGAGGCCCATCCGGTTCTTTTTGTATATAAGTAGAAAAAAACTTTGGTGAAAATGTTATTAATAGCCTGTTATAACGCCATTGTAACCGCTATTTTTTAGCCAGTGTCGCGAGTTCATGTGATTTCTGTCCGATTCCTATTCTATTGTGCCTCTATACCCAAGTAGGTGTATTACTCATTAGTCATTAGTAATTAATTATTACTGTAAAGTTGTAAATTAATATTATAAAAACAAGATATTTTTAGATATTTTAACTGGCAACTAAACAGAGAAGACTTAATTTTATATTATAAGTGTTAAGTATCAAAGATTGGAGTATGTACCTAAGTCTAAAAATATTTTTAAATTATAAAAATCAACAACTCTTATTCTTGTATTATTGGTGTGTGTGTGTGTGTGTGTGTGTGTGTGTGTGTGTGTGTGTGTGTGTGTGTGTGTGTGTGTGTGTGTGTGTGTGTGTGTGTGTGAGTGTGTGTGTCTGTATAACCGTTATGGTGTTATGCACATAATCTATACATACTATTTTATTTTAGCTTATAATTTGTAATCAAATTCGTTGATGATACATTTCATTTTTGATTATAGTAATTGGCCTAATATTTTTTTTTTATTTTTTTTTTTATTATACCCACTGCTTAAGTTTTGGTAAAGTGCTTAACAAACAAAACATGAATCAAAATATGGAATCCATTGAGGGATCGGTAACAAAAAAAAAAAACGTTTCATAACACAAAAACCTGTTTTTGTATAGTACAGAGTTGTAGAGCGAATTTAACGGAATGACATTTGGTTACGATAACAACTTTGGCGGAAAATCCTTTGAGGGAGATATTGGGTAAAATATTCATCATATCGAAACATATGAATACATACGTAAGCACGCGTTCGTGTGTATAAGTTGTGGTGTATATCACATATGCTGGGGTTGAACGTATTCAATACAATTGTCAATATATATATATATATATATATATATACGTATGTAATCGACAAAACAATATCAAGAAGAAAAAAAAATAGTAGAAAAAATTATACGAAACAAAATCAGCCGGATCCATCCGATTCTTTATACACGAAACGTTCGTGATTTAATGTTTATGGGGGCGTGTGTGTTTTTTTTTTTACGATTTCCGAGGTATCGTATTTCCTTTAAAATACAAGCGGAAACACCGCCGATCGGATACGTACATCCCACAATGTTTATTCCATCGTTTAAATGTATTTTTGGACGATGATAAATCTTTCCGTATTTATTAGTATTTTTCGAGGCGCGCTGCCGGCGGTAACGTATAATTAAAACCTGCAGGCAACGTAGGTATACAGCGAGCCACCGCAAAATATTCTATTTCTACGTAAGCTCTCCCGAGCTGCAGTCAACTTTAAATAACGTACTCTTGACGATGAATTAAAAGCCAGCGGATAAAAACAGGTGGTCATATAATATAGGCACGCATTGGATTCATGATATTACATCAAAAAAGTTTTATTTTAATGTTACGAATACAAAACAAAAACAAAATTAACGTTCAGCCGCGGGGAAAAAGTAACGGGTTACATTAATTAATGAATAGTGGGAGGGGAAAAATAAGAGAATAAAGTCGTACTTCATTCTGCTCGTACTACGTGAACAATTACATTAATTTCAACTGTCATTCGCTACGTGTTTTCAAAATGTACAAAACGTAGGCCGATAGCATTCGTATTATTTAAATTGAATTCGTATTGTGGAAACACTTTTGTAATGTTCACACAACGATACCGTAGAATGGAGATTCTTTCTGATATTTTAACTGTATGTCAATCAACGAACTTAGAAGATAATTACTGTTGATTAGCTCACTGTGAAAACGGCAGACAAAAACAATTGTACGTTTAACACAATAGTTCGTTAAATATTGGCCCCGTAAGAAGTACTACACTATTGTTTGTATGAGACCGCTACTATTATTATTAAGAATGGTGAATGGAATTACTCGTCTTTGAGAAATGTCACGAGAAGAAAATGTGAATAATTAGAAATAAGTCTAGTGGAATATAATCTAGTGTACGTGCCTAACTTTGAGTGATAGATTTAATTTGTTGTCTTTTGTATAACCTTTTCCGACACTTTCACCGTACGTTTAAAATTATTTCAGAATCTGATATATGTGTATAAACATGATATATACATCATTATACATTTCTATTGCTGTTGCTGAATGAATGAGACCAACAACTCAAAATTGAGAATCTTGTCTGATGATGATACGAAATGACTGACGGGTATTTGGAACCATTCCTCAAAAATCGATATAAAATAATGAAGTGGCCGCAAAAACATAAGGGTTATATTTTTGAAAAATGTTCACAAAATATATCATATAGTCCATAGCGATAAATCGATTGGAAATTAAAATAATAATTGATGTACTTGTGTTAATAGATATTTATTCCAGAGATAACCAATCGCCGTCAGCTATTGTAATCACACGATTAAACCACATTAAGAAGGATGCGCATATTTGACTTTTGAAAAAAAATAAAACTAAAAAAAACTCGAAAAAAATGCACTTTATTATAAATAATTACTATATGATTCAATTTTCTTGAGTTTCCGTTTTGATATAACCTAATAATCACCAATAAGAGTGCACATACCGAACATTGTGGATATCAAAATATTACAAATTTAATCGACGACATCTATCGTCTTAATACTTGACCATCATACGATATAACTCGTCTTACATTATTCAATGAATTTATGACGTCTTCCGAAATCAAGTACGACAGTAGTTAGTAGAAGGAAATTGCGTTAAATAGATAATATAATAATATCTGATTATGAAAAACTGTTAAAAATTAGAAAGAATAAAAAAGTTATCAATATGAAAAAATTTCAAAAATATTTTTCTCAAATGCCATATACAGTTTTCTGATAATTTAATTTCTTTTTAAAATTAAAAATATGGTGAAATTTTTTTTTCTTTGTACAACTGAATAATTTTTAAACGGAACAAAAATATTTAAAGTTTATTATTAGTATAACTCTCAATTGTAAGTTTTAATGAATAAGTTTAAACCAGGCGTGCCCAACCTTTTTCAACTGGCGGGCCACATTAAAAATGTATATTTATATGCTTCACAGGTTTTTTTTTTTTGTTCATTTCGATAAAATATAGACTAGTCATATTTTATCGGATATAATATTATCTTTGTTTACCTATACTTAAATATATTTAATTATTTATTTATTTGTAGTCTATTACACTAATTTATTTCTATTAATATTCTAAAATCCCATGCATTTTTTTTTTATACATAAAAAATAAAAAATTGTAATATATTGTATATTCTTAAAAACTTTATAAAATACATTTTTTATAAGTAATAATTTTTTTTTTACACCTATATAAATTTCTAATTTTTATAAGATGGTCACGGGCCGGTTGGAACACCTTTGCGGGCCGGATTCGGCCCGCGGGCCGCGGGTTGGGCACGCCTGGTTTAAACCATCTTATCAAAAAATATTGTTCGTATTATTCTTAAAAAAAATGTAACAAAATTACTGAGTTTTAGCAAAAAAAAAAAAAAAAAACTATTCAGATCACGTAAACAAACGTCCACGTTAGCACTTATTCGGACTACATTATAATTATAAATAATTAAATAACTTTTACCTTAATGTCTTCTAAGCAATATTTAACGATCAAGGCTTGATTCGGAGGATATTAAAAAAATGAGAAAATTTTGAATTTACGTGAAAATGTACATGACAAGAATAATTCTGATAATATTCTTGAATAATTAAACAATTATTATGTACTTAAAATTACATGACTAGCAACTAAAATTTATAGTAGCCTTACGTAACGTATGAGTTTTTATTTTAACGTACGAGTATGTGTGCCATTTAAATCTAACATGTAACAATTTAACTAATTACATATATTTATTAAAAAATAATCGAAAATGTTAAATGTTACAAATATAATTAACTAAAATCATATTTTTGAAAATATCTTTCACAATAACTTAATAATTCCATGTAACACAAAAATCAATTTAGTTTGAAGAAAATCTATCAAAGCTCAGTGAAACATATATTTTTTTTCTTTTTTTTATTTTCTCCGAAATTTCTAACTTCTTTCTTATTTATTTATTAATTTTAATTGTTTCTATATAATGCTTGTTTTTACAAAATTGTTGACAAATGTAGGCTAAAGTATAAATAAATAGTATTGTTTTATTAGAGTATACGTCCGGTTTAAAATTAAAAATATAATAATATGAAGTTATGTATTTATTTATTTATATATATATATTTGCTATTTATTTATATATTAATTTACGAGTATGAAATATTTAATAATTTAATTATTTTATTTACTGTTTTATTAAAGCAAGTGTTTATATGAGTTCAGATTTTGATGATAATAATTCAGATGTTGGTATTTTCCAACTTAAATTATCGGCTTACATCATTCTCTGCCACTATACAATCTGGTATCCAATCCCTTATTTTCCCAAATACCCTCATGACACTCGCAATTGGCTTCTATTCCATCCATCCATTTTTTTTTTTACTTTTGTATTTTCTTTATCTCTCTCTCTCTCTTTCTCTCTCTCTTTCCACATTAATTTTCCTCACATTTCTCATTTTATTTCCTTACACCTCCACAACATATCCAATCCGTTACAGCCTATTATCTCTCATTTTTAAACGATTGGTTTTATTCCTGACTATTCATCATATAATTAATTCTTGTTTAAACCTATTAATTTCATATATCCATCTTAGCATTCTAAAAAAATTGAAAAAAATTGCATTGAACATGTATTGGTTAACAGTAGAATATATTGAACTATTATTAGTGAATTTATAAAACTGACATAATTAGTTAACTATTCTATTGATTAAAACCTTGTTTAGTTCATTTATTTCCGAACCTCATTTTTAAGCAAAAATATTTGAAAAATGAGAAACTTTAATAATTTAATTTAAATACAATACAAAAAAAAAAACCGGATGTGCCTTGCTCTGCTGTACATTAGGGAGTAGGGAGTGGAGTGGAACTCGGACTAGAGGAAGTTAAATTTGAATGCAATGATAGATATCATTGTACACGAAAAACAATTCTGAACGGATATGATTTGTCAGTCTAGGATATATTATATTTAAATATTGTAATATATTCTATTTTGAAACAAGTATTTTATTTTTCAATTAGGACGCATTTGCATACGGCATGGTTAATCAATTTTTCACCGATTAAAAATAAAATAGGAGTTATTATTATAATTAATATTGATTGAAATTCGAGAATAAGATTATGCAAACATTTTAATGATTATTGTCATACTTTCATAAATCATAATATTGAATTCATCAGTAGTCCGATGCAATTATTTCGTTAAGGTTAAGTTATAATGATTTATAATATTTATTACAAATTTTCATTACAGGTAGGTTCGTCAGAAAATATAACATATGGCAATTATAAAATATTGTACCTAATGCATACTTGTTAAAACTAAATTAAATCAAAAATTAAAAAAAAGAACCGGATGGGCCTCGCTCTGCTGTACACTTGGGGGTGAAGTGCGACTCTTCATATGATAGGTCATTATAATGGATTTGTTAAATTTGAATTCAATGATAGGTATCATTGTATACGAAAAACGATTCTGAACGGAGATGATATGTTTGACTAGAATATTATACAATGTTATTTATAAACATTGTAATAAGTATATTTTATTTTGAAACGAAAAATTTACAAAAATCGAAAATTTAAATTGTCTATAAATAAGTCAAAATATGTCAAAATACTTTTAAAACTTAACCGTGTATAGAAAACGTCAATATAAAAATATGGTGAAAATTTCAAGTTGTTGCGGTTTTTCGTTTTTGAGTTAGAGCATTTTAAAAAAACCGATATCATTTGTCAGTCTAGAATATTATACATGTAATTTTATGTCAATATTCGCTGTTCAAACGCTTATAAAAAAAAATTGTGACAATGGATCTTAATAATATTTGAATGACATTAACAACTACTTCTGTGGAATCTTCTATTAAATTTTCAAGTATTTTGTTATCACCGATTATAAAAATAAAATGTAAAAAAATCGAATATTTTAAATGCCTATAAGTGGCTTACAAATTATATTTTGAAAAAAATATGACATAAAGGAAATACCAATCTTAACAGCTGGTCGAAATTTCAAAAATCTGCGACTTATACTTTTTGAATTATAATAAATATTAAAAATCGTTTGAGAGTAAATCGCTATTTTATGCAATTTCGTAAATATTTAAATTTCAAACTGTCATAAAATTTTTTCCTCTAAGTCCGGAAGAAATTTTTTTAAAGATTTTTGAAGAGTAGCTTATAGATAACCTAGTGTTAAAATTTGGAACCTTAAGTATGAACAGAAAAAATTTTATGAATTTTAATCTACAAAATAACTTGCAAATTATCGTGATTTTTACACATTTTATACAAATTTGAGCTTTAAGTGCTTATAAAAAAAAATTGTGACTTACGATTTTAGATTTTTTTTTATCAGTTGAGGAACAACTTATAAGAAACCTTGTATTAATTTTTGGCCAGCCAAAAAAATTTTATCGTTATTTAAAAAAAAAATACTTAAAAAATTTCAAAATTTCAATTGTCTATAAATAGCTCAATAAAAGTCAAAATATTTTGAAAATTTAATGGTGTATAGAGAACGCTAATCTAAACATTTGGTAAAAATTTCAAGTATTTACATCGATTAGTTTTTGAGTTATAGCAAAATAAAAAGTTTGATTTGGTCGAAAACTGGTTTTGCATAAAAACTCCCGTTTTTCCCTTATTTTTTTAGGGTTTTTCCCGTCGCATTTAAAAAATATTGAACATTTTTTACTTTTGACCCCCCAAAGTACCAACAAGATTCACTTTTCTTTCAGAAAAGTTGCTACATAAGCAAATCGAAGCATTTTTACTGCCAAAAAAGTTCTCGTCGGAAACAAAAATAAAAATTAAAAATGATAAAGAACCGGATGGGCCTCGCTCTGCTGTACAGTTAGGGGTGGAGTGCACCTCGCTTATAGGATAGGTCATTATTATAATGGATTTGTTAAATTTGAATGCAATGATAGATATCATTGTATACGAATAACGATTCTGAACGGAGTTCATATGTTTGTCTAGGATATAATACATTGTTATTTATAAACATTGTAAAAAGTATATTTTATTTTGAAACGATAAATATATTTTTCAATTAGGATGGGTTGGCAGTTGCATACAGCGATATAGTTTGTCAGTCTAGAAAATTCTACATTTTATTATATTTTACATGTAATTTTATGTCAATAATCGCTGTTCAAACGCTTATAAAAAAAAATTGTGCCTATGGATTTTAATAATTTTTGAATGACATTAAGAAATACTTCTGTGGAATCTTCGATTAAATTTTCAAGTATTTTGTAATAGCCAAATTTTTTTTATCACCGATTATAAAAATAAAATTTAAAAAAATCGAATATTTTAAATGCCTATAAGTGGCTTAAAAATCAATATAATATTTTGAAAAAAATATTGCATAAAAGAAATACCAATCTCAACAGCTGGTCGAAATTTCAAAAATCTGCGACTTATACTTTTTGAGTTATAACAAATATTTAAAATCGTCTGAGAATAAATCGCTATTTTATGCAATTTCGTAAATATTTAAATTTCAAACAGTCATAACATTATTTCCTCTAATTCCGGTAGAAATTTTTTTAAAGATTTTTGAAGAGTAGCTTATAGATAACCTCGTGTTAAAATTTTGAACCTTAAGTATGTACAGAAAAAATTTTATGAATTCTTATCTACAAAATAACTTGCAAATTATCGTGATTTTTACATATTTCGTATAAATTGGAACTTTGAGCACTTATAAAAAAAAATTGTGACTTACGATTTTAGATTTTTTTTTATCAGTTGAGGAACAACTTATAAGAAACCTTGCATTAAATTTTCAAGATTTTCTGGGCAGCCAAAAAAATTTTATCGTTATTTAAAAAAAAAATACTTTAAAAAATTGAAAATTTCAATTGTCTATAAATAGCTTAATAAAAGTCAAAATACTTTGAAAATTTAATGGTGTATAGAGAACGCTAATCTAAACATTTTGTGAAAATTTCAAGTATTTACATTGATTAGTTTTTGAGTTATAGCAAAATAAAAAATTTGATTATGTCGAAAACTGGTTTTGCGTAAAAACTCCCGTTTTTCCCAAATTTTTTTATGGATTTTCCCGTCGCATTTAAAAAATATTGAACATTTTTTACTTTTGACCCCCCAAAGTACCAAATAGATTCACTTTTCTTTCAGAAAAGTTGCTTCATAAGGCAATCGAAGCATTTTTACTGCCCCAAATCGTGTCGACAGACACAAAAAAAAAAAAAAAAAAATCAATACATTCTTCACTTCGTTCAGAATCTTAAAAAAAAAACACACATCATTGTAAAACCAATAGATTCCATCACTCCATTCAGAATCTAAAATTTAATTAAATTTTCATAAACTCAGCATATGTGTATGCTACTTAACTAATAGTTTAACTACACAAATAAAATAAAATAAAATAATTTAAGTTAATGAATTAATTTCCAAATGAGTTTAGTAATATTTTTAAATACTAGTAAGTCCATTATACACACACGCACACACACAAAAAAACTCATGTCAATATAAAACCATAGATACCTTGATCTACAAAAAAATTAAAAAGTTTTATTTTGTTCAATATCGTTAGTAAGTTTTTATTGTGCGTATCAAATGACAATACATAAATATTCACTTGGTAAAATATTTTTTTGAAAAAACGACAAAAACTATTTTTGTTACGGTATCTTGCGATTCGAATAACTTTATTTAATTTGTACATTTAGTATAAACGTTTAATGTGTGTATTCCAAACCTATTGTTATAGTTTATAAGAAATCGTTATAATATAAGAATAACTAATCCAAATGAAACAAAATTTCACTCTTTAACAATTTGTCTCAAGATTTAATTACAAATAATAATTAGGAACTAATACATTTTTCAAGGTCATTGTTCTAGATATCATTCATACTATTTGATAAATAAATACGAAATTGCTAATATATATTACATAGCAGATGATTAATAACATATTTTGTAGTGTTTGTTTAGTCGTTTTTTATAAAATAATACAGTTTAATGTCTTAGATATATTTAAGTATAATAACATATTATTTTATTGTATTTTATATTCGTTCTAATAATATATTATATAAAGAAGCAGGGGTGCCATTTTAGTTTTAAAATAGGGTTGCCAATTTTTTTACCAGTCCCACATTTTTCGACCACAGTTATGAAAATGAAAATTTTAATATTACTATTAATATGCAATTATCGATGTGATTGTGATAATAAAATAATTTTTATCATGTACCGAACACTGCACAGGTCCCTGATACCAGCTATGGTTGTACGATCGGTTGCGTTGTGTTACGTTTCGATGCATTCCGTTTCTGTAATTCTGTATAATGTATACAATATACATTTGAATATTAACGTTAATATTTGAATGTGATAACACTGATAAAAATTATGAGCCACCTCATCAGAGAAATATATTTTTCTTCCTCTATCATTAATATCTAATTTATGTACATCCCATTATTTATAAAATATTTTTATCTTATAATCTTATATTAATCCAATTAATTTTAATTAATAAATTTAATTTAACTCTAATACATCGGGCATCGACACCACATGAAATTAAGGCAGGCCAATTATGATACCGAGGAAAAATTGGGCTGCCAATGAATACCTTGCGATACCCAAAATGATGCCCATGTAAACAAGCCATTTAAATCACAATATTATATTAGCTGATATAATTGGTTAATGATGTACAAAAAATTATTGTAAGATTTTAATGTTTTATTTTACTAAACGGAATCAACAGCTAACGTTCAGAATATTGGTTGAACTGGTCTTCTTGTAGTGACATAACAATAAGAAACAAAACATTATTGGCAGTTAATTTATAAAAAAAGATTTATGTATCTCACTCTATCACTCTCATTCGTATAATAATATAATCAATAATTTACCTGTACCCCTAAAATAAGTTTATACCAAATTGTCCAATAATGGCACTCTTACTGAACTTTTATTACGATTTTCGGTTTGTTTAATCGAGCAAGTAGAAATACCATAAGTGAAGGACATTGTCCGAGTATTATATTGATACCCAAGCATAATAACCGAGTAATGAAAGCTACATGATTTAAAATACACTCGTTTGGATATCGCATTGTTAATTAATTACGCGCATTCGACTTTAATCGTCGTAGTACCTGCAAAGTTTTATAGTATTTCCAGTCATTGGATTATTTTATTTGTGTAGACAATAATGTTCTGTGACAGCGTAAGACTGCGTGGGTGTTTTATTTATTCCGTAATAATAATTTATACCAGAACGTAATAAAAGAAAAAAAACTCTTTAACCATCGTCAATATTTAAAATATCTAATATAAAATTGGTGTAACGCATTAATATTATCTAAAAAATTAGTTATCTCATATCTTCCAATATATACAACTTTGATTTTGTCAACCAAAAATATCAGTGAACAATATATAATATTTTTATTTTTTATTTATTTATTATTTTTTTATTTTTATTTTTTTTTTTTTTTTTGATAAGCAACCATTAGCCACCCATGACTCACCCTCTTTTAAAACAATTTTCGTTACTTTTTTCTAGTTAATTAAGTTCTTGAGATAATAAGATAATTCTAAATTATTATTGAATAAATAATATTTTCAATGATGTGAACAAAATATTTTGATTGCGTCTAGAAGATATACTTTAAGGATATAATATGACTTATTTATTGACCAATCCAGGATCACGATGGTTACTAATTTAAATATATATTTGAAACATTACATCCTAGCAGTATACGCAAATAATTATATCCTAAAAATACAGAAAAACGTTGATGTTTCAATTATTAAAATCGTCTATAGTGACACCCATAAAAAGAAAAAAATATTTTATTCATATGATTTCACATGATCGAAAATTTTTTATTATTTTTATTTTTTATTCTAAACCAGATATGTAATATGTATTTCAGGAAAATTATGTGGCTAATACTGAACTGAAATTGAAGTATGGAAAGAGCGCACTGTACGGTGCACCGACAGGCGCTATGGATCTTATGTTTCCACGTCGCATGCAGTATTTCCATTGTCACAGGTAAGGTTATACATTATTAAATGTTATGTAAATATTTTTTGTACATATCCATACTTAATTAATATACTTTTTATTGCAAATCTACTATCTATAATTGTGTTTTGTTTATTATGATTATTAGTTAGTTATATATTATTACAGTTATTATTAATACCCATTATTGTCAGTATCATTATTATTATTATGATTATTTTAATTATAATTATTGTTATGATTATTTTTATCGATAAGTAAATATTATTTTTTTGACAAAAAATAAATCAATTGTATTACTACATGTACACATAGAAATAATATTAACTGTTCTTCGTTACCCACGTAACATAAATATTCAACAACGTTCAACCGAAAAATAATGTCAACTTCTCTGGCATAAAATATGATATAAAATAGTAACATGATAAAATCCAGCTGTGCGTGGTGAAGTTAGAAATGTAATATAATATAAAAAACATGTTTACTATAACATTGTTATATTAAGTGTACTATATCTAGAATGTATTGGAACGAACATTTGAAAGTGCTGTTACGTAAAACATATCTTTATAAAATGTACTAATGAATTTATTATTTGTTCGTAATTTATATTCATATGAAATATTTCTTGTCTCATCACAATGCCTTTATACAATGTTCATATTTGAATATCGTATCCATCCTTAGTGCATCAGTTTTATGTGATTAACAACATTTTAACCAAAGTAATCGACAAAAATATATATATAATTTTTTTCGCATATTAACAATATTGCAATTGTTGACATTTATTTTATTCTATTGAAAACACTCAAAAAGCCTTTACGTTGATTCGACGACTACAAATTTGCTGAATCACGAAATACTATTCTCGTAGTTTATTGTGTACGTATGTTAGAGCTAATCAAGTTTGACTGTATTTTAAGTTTACACAAAAATTTTTAGGTAATTATAAGATATGATCAGTGATTGATTTTAATGAAAAATTTCCATCTTATTAGTTTAGGCATTAATAAATTATACGTATAATCGATAAGAACGTTCCGAATGTTTGTAATATAATATTATATAATTGCACCAAGCAATTAATACGAATAAAATCTCATATTAAATCTATATTTAAACTAAGTTTGATATTATTGTATATATTTTAATTTTCAACAAATTATTTAGCTGAATAATTTCCAGTCCTAATAAGAATAAATTCCCTTCAGGTATAATTTGCTTTAATTCTACTGTTGAAATTTATTTTATTATTATTTGTAATTTATTTTTTTTTTTTTTAGATTCTGAACGGAGTGAAGAATGTTGATTTTACAATGATGTGTGTTTTTTTTTTTTTTAAATAACGATAAAATTTTTTTGGCTGCCCACAAAATCTTGAAAATTTAATACAAGGTTTCTTATAAGTTGTTCCTTAACGGATAAAAAAAAATCTAAAATCGTAAGTCACAATTTTTTTTTATAAGTGCTCAAAGTTCCAATTTATACGAAATATGTAAAAATCACGATAATATGCAAGTTATTTTGTAGATAAAAATTCATAAAATTTTTTCTGTTCATACTTAAGGTTCAAAATTTTAACACTAGGTTATCTATAAGCTACTATTCAAAAATCTTTAAAAAAATGTTTACCGGAATTTGAGGAAAAAATTTTATGACTGTTTGAAATTTAAATATTTACGAAATTGCATAAAATAGCGATTTATTCTCAAACGATTTTAAATATTTGTTATAATTCAAAAAGTATAAGTCACAGATTTTTGAAATTTCTACTAGCTGTTAAGATTGGTATTTCCTTTATATCATATTTTTTTCAAAATATTATATTGATTTTTAAGCCACTTATAGGCATTTAAAATATTCGATTTTTTTAAATTTTATTTTTATAATCGGTGATAAAAAAAATTTGGCTATTACAAAATACTTGAAAATTTAATCGAAGATTCCACAGAAGTATTTCTTAATGTCATTCAAAAATTATTAAAATCCATACGCACAATTTTTTTTTATAAGCGTTTGAACAGTGATTATTGACATAAAATTACATGTAAAATATAATAAAATGTAGAATTTTCTAGACTGACAAACTATATCGCTGTATGCAACTGCCAACCCATCCTAATTGAAAAATATATTTATCGTTTCAAAATAAAATATACTTTTTACAATGTTTATAAATAACAATGTATTATATCCTAGACAAACATATGAACTCCGTTCAGAATCGTTATTCGTATACAATGATATCTATCATTGCATTCAAATTTAACGAATCCATTATAATAATGACCTATCCTATAAGCGAGGTGCACTCCACCCCTAACTGTACAGCAGAGCGAGGCCCATCCGTTATTTTTTTATATTTATACATATAGATTTGAAGAAGATACGTTATACATCGTATGTAATAATATGCTCATCAGTATATTGACATTATATTTTTAGGCAAACATTTACATAATGTATCGTACAAAAATATTTTAATTTCAACAAAATCATTATAAATATAGTTATAATCAATTTTAACAAAACAACAAAAATGTCTAAACACGATTATTCATTCAACGAATTTAATATATTTTATAATTTTTTTTATAACCTCAATTCATAATTAAAAAAATATCTAAATTTTGTATTCGTCTCTATTTATTACTAACATAGTCAATATTATTGTTGAAACATTATTATTTAAATAATAATTATTCATACTTAAATTTCTGAAATTAATTGTAATATTTTACTTTACCAGCTATTTTACATCGAAGATTATACAAAACCTCTCAGTATTATCATTAACGATAGTGGCATTGTTTTTTTTTTTTAGTTTTACATTTTAAAATACAATTTTTAATATATTATGCATGATTAAAATCGATATTTTAATAATCTGATTAATAATTTAAATTGTTGATACATTGATTATTCAATGTAGAACTGCGACTTTTGATTAATCTGAAATAAAAATTTTATTTTTCAATTAAAAATCTCGGATACTGGAATTATATACTTATTTTCAGCAATTGATCTTATCTCACTTAGATTTTACGAAACTAAAGGTTATCAATTATATGATCCAAATATGCAAAATTCATGTGGCAAAATTAAAACAAATATGATAATGTGCATTGATTCTGCTCTATTAATAAAATAAAATTACTAAAAAAAGCAAAACACATATATTTGTAATTTTCATAATATTCATTTAAAGTTTGTGTAGTTA
Source organism: Sipha maydis (assembly GCA_034509805.1). Taxonomy (NCBI): domain Eukaryota; kingdom Metazoa; phylum Arthropoda; class Insecta; order Hemiptera; family Aphididae; genus Sipha; species Sipha maydis. The sequence goes on from JASXSY010001364.1 coordinate 132,187, forward strand.
GTAAATTAAAATATCAATTTTAAATTGTAGCTTTTTTAATAGTTTATGAAGTCATGTTTTTATTGCAAACGTAATTGTTACGTAAATACGAATATATACATTATTTGATATATTATATATTTATGACAATAAATGTATTTTTTGTATTATAAAATTTATAATTATTATCATTATCATTATAATTATTATATTTACAAATACTGATGATTGTTGTATGTATTTTAATATCATAGACAGCATATGATTTTCAGTATTTGTTTTAAATACATTTAAAAATACCGTGTTAAAAATGAATAAAAATATTTCCAAATAATAAATTAATCTGTTCCGTCTCAATTTCAGCCAACAACAAAATAATACAATTTTCATGCTAAAATACAAAATTGTAACTCTTTACCCACATATTAATTTATGGTTCTATTACGTTATTAACATACTACATAGGTAATATTATACGAACATTCAAGAGAAATACATTTTTTATTTGGATTCAATATACTAAATTTTATATTTAAATAAAAATTCCATTAAAACTATTCAGTATTTTGTATTCAGAGTCTCAATATCTTACATTATATTTTTATTGTAATTATGAAACTTAATATTTAAAAAAAAAAAGTTATAAAATTACTCCATTTTGTGAAAATGTAATTTAGAATGTACTATCATGTTTAAAATGATACTCATCTTTTATTCTTAAAAGTTGAAAAGTAAAAATTGTGTTAGTAATAAAATAATATTTATAATTTTGAAAATTAAAACTGTACATATTATTCGTTAATAAAAATAAGTTTTTTTTTAAAAACTATAGGGAATACAAAAATAAAAATATTTCATACAATTAAGCGTTAAAATTATATTTCGTTTTTTTTTTTTTTCATTTAAATTATCTATTAAAAAATCTATAAACTATACATTATTTGTACGTTAAATTCTGATGTACCATTTTTAAAAAGTTTCTTACCAACCAATTCCTAAGAAGACTCCAATAACGCAATACAAATTTGACTATTGTTACGTGGTACCCAATAAAAATAGGTACCTATCGTAACGATGTTGTTACGGAATAGAAATAAATAACTTTAAATCAATTAACTATTTAACTCATTGTAAAACACTTAAATGATAGAAAGTGAATTACTGACAAAAGTATAAGGTTATAAATTATAAAACATCGCGATAATAATATCAAAGACAAAACTCAGAAGGGCTTGTACTGACAACTAGACACGTCTGATTTCTGCTGGTCCTGGAAGATGTTTATATAGTCCTCTATGTTGTCTGATCTCCAATGTTCTAATGCCCTCTCGAATGGAGTTTGTTCATGACAATTTCTGGTAGATGCTTCGATAGCATTTGCGTCTTTCTTATGGCGTGATAACTACTCTTGACACGGGTTTCCCCTATTTAAGCATTTTTATGTAAGCCTGATTAGTTTTATCGTTGGCTATTTATATAATTTAGAAGTGTTAGCACTATTGAATGATATATATAGTTTTGCGTATTATACAGTTATTTATAATTATGTGTTTTTATCAGTGTACGACTCGGGAATATGCATTTTATTATCTAATAATAGTAAATGCCTATTACACTATTTTTGATAGTTTCTTCAAGTCTATTTAGATGTCAACAGGTTTAATGAAATACCGTCTTAAGACCATCACTCTAAAACCACCTTACACGAAGACCTATAAATTAAAATACATTTAACGTTTAGTATAAAGCCACTAATTACTAAGCAACTACGACATATTAATTAATATAAACTATATTTATCGTACTTATTGAAACAAAACATACACATATTTATCATTACTAGATATAGATAGCATAAGATAAGAATATCTTAAAAGTACGTATAAAAATTAAGAAAATTAAACTAAAAATAAAAAGAACCGGATGGGCCTCGCTCTGCTGTACAGTTAGGGGTGGAGTGCACCTCGCTTATAGGATAGGTAATTATTATAATGGATTTGTTAAATTTGAATGCAATGATAGATATCATTGTATACGAATAACGATTCTGAACGGAGTTCATATGTTAGTCTAGAATATAATACAATGTTATTTATAAATATTATATAAGTATATTTTATTTTTAAACGAAAAATTTAGAAA
>JASXSY010001365.1:0-17895 GCA_034509805.1 Sipha maydis
TTAAACAATTATGACAAAATTTGTATCTCAAAATAAAGACATTTTTCAAATTTATCAGAAATACCGGTATTTTTTTTTCAAATTCGCTACAAAGAGTAGCTGTGTTGGATAAATTAGTCAGGGCCAATGAAAGGGTGGAGCATTGTTGGCTAGAGCCTCGGGTCCCGTACCTCTGAAAGGGCTCGTCGTCTCAGCTTTTTATTTAAAATTATTTAATAATCTCATTCGCCATAGCATAAGATACAAATTTTAATATTTTTATCGTACTAAAGTATGTACAAGTAGTATGTATATCTTGACCATACAAGTGTAAAGGGGTCTAGAACCAATCCGCTCCAGGGCCATCAAAAGCTCTCGATGGCTCTGAAATTAGTTGGCGTTAGATTACCATAAGCAGTATATACTCAATGGAATTTCAATATATATTTACGGTTAACATTGTTTATGAGTATAGAAATGAAATAATAGAGTTCATGGACAAAGTATTAGAATTTTCCCGACAAACTTTGATTATCAATAAATTAGGGTTAATAAAACATTTATTAAGTGATCCAATATTTAAATTCTGATTATCTAGTTTTCATAAAATAATGACTATATAATATTGTTCAAGCCGTTAATATTGATCTGGTACAAATAAATAGTTCAGTTGAAAAATTTAAAAACGAAATAAAAAATCACGTATGGTATCACTCGAAACCATGAATATATCGCGAAAAAATGCAGTGTTTGAGGTCTGCTATACAATAAATGTCAAAGTTAAAGATCGTTTAGAATTTACTAAACACTTAACTGCCGCTAATTTATTTATAGCTCAAAAATATTGAGAATATCCCAAAACATTTCTATATCAATATTTTCAATGCATAACTGAATGCTACCAATATTTTGATACCGAGGGGTTGAAGACTGAACTTGAAGTTATGTATTAAAGAGATGATTTTCGAACTTTGAATGGTGTAATTCCAAAGCTTAAATATATAGTATTAAATGATTTGAATGAAACTTTTCGAGAAGTCCTTACTCTGTTGAAAATATTAATTACAATTTTTTTTTTTTTTTTTATTGAATATAAGTGTATATTTACAATTTATACATACAGTGTATAATGAGTAAGTGTGGTGACTTAAAAAAATAGCATTAATTACAGAGAAGGAAGGCTCCCAGTAGTGCCACTTGACAAGAAATAAGGGTTTGAGTTTATTTTATTTTATTATTATTATTTTTTTTTTTCATTATAATTAGGGTTTTGATTTTTTTTTTTTTTTTTTTTTTATTATTAGGTATTGAGCAGATCTCTTAGCCATTGCCTTTTTAACCTTCTAGGAATGATAAGGAATGGTAGAGGATAAACTTTAAATTATGGGGTTTGAAAATGAGTGCGGAGCGTTGAGTGGAATTTTGAGTAATAGGATTTGGCTGTCGTTGAGACTTAGTATGTTCAGGTCTTTGTGTAGGTTTTTATTGGTAACATACCAAGGGGCAGAGGTTATTAGGCGCAGGCATATGGATTGGAGTGCTTGGAGGGTTTTAGTGTTTGATGGTTTAGCTGAGCCCCTTTAGTTGAATGCCGTAGACCCAATTACAATTCATATGACATCTTCCTAAGCAGAAAGATGTTTTTTTAATGATGAAACGTATAAAAACATGTTTACGAAGTACAATGGGAGAATAAAGGTTAAACGCTTTAACAATAATAACTATTGAAAATGAAATGATTTCAAATGATTATTTTAATTTAATAAGTGATTGATATGTTTAGTGAAATGAAATATAAACATTTAAATTTTAAGTATAAAGTTTAAGATTCTGAACGGAGTGAAGAATGTATTGATTTTACAATGAAGTGTGTTTTTTTTTAAATTTTTTATTTTTTTTGTGTCTGACGACACCTTTTTTGGCTGTAAAAAAACTTCGATTTGCTTATGTAGCAACTTTTCTGAAAGGAAAGTGAATCTAGTTGGTACTTTTAGTTGGGGTCAAAAGTAAAAACTTTTCAATATTATTTAAATGCGACGGGAAAAACCCTAAAAAAATAAGGGAAAAACGGGAGTTTTTACGCAAAACCAGTTTTCGACAAAATCAAATTTTTTATTTTGCTACAACTCAAAAACTAATCTATGTAAATACTTGAAATTTTCACCAAATGTTAAGATTAGCGTTCTCTATACACCGTTAAATTTTCAAAGTATTTTGACTTTTATTGAGCTATTTATAGACAATTGAAATTTTCAATTTTTTTAAGTATTTTTTTTTAAAATAACGATAGAATTTTTTTGGCCGGCCAGAAAATCTTGAAAATTGAATACAAGGTTTCTTATAAGTTGTTCCTTAACTGATAAAAAATAATCTAAAATCGTAAGTCACAATTTTTTTTTATAAGTGCTCAAAGTTCCAATTTATACGAAATATGAAAAAATTGCGAAAATTTGCAAGTTATTTTGTAGATAAAAATTCATAAAAATTTTTCTGTTCATACTTAAGGTTCAAAATTTTCACACTAGGTTATATATAAGCTACTCTAAAAAAATATTTAAAAAAATTTCTACCGGACTTAGAGGAAAAAATTTTATGACTGTTTGAAATTTAAATATTTACGAAATTGCATAAAATAGCCATTCATTCTCAAACGATTTTAAATATTTGTTATAATTCAAAAAGTATAAGTCGCAGATTTTTGAAATTTCTACCAGCTGTTAAGATTGGTATTTCCTTTAGGTCATATTTTTTTCAAAATATTATATTAATTTTTAAGCCACTTATAGGCATTTAAAATATTCGAATTTTTTACATTTTATTTTTATAATCGGTGATAAAAAAAATTTGGCTTCTACAAAATACTTAAAAATGTAATAGAAGATTCCACAGAAGTAGTTCTTTATGTCATTAAAAAATTATTAAAATCCATAGGCACAATTTTTTTTTATAAGCGTTTGAACAGCGAATATTGACATAAAATTACATGTAAAATATAATATAATGTATAATATTCTAGACTGACAAACTATGTCGCTGTATGCAACTGCTAACCCATCCTAATTAAAATATATATTTATCATTTCAAAATAAAATATACTTATTATAATATTTATAAATAATAATGTATTATATCCTAGACAAACATATCATCTCCGTTCAGAATCGTTTTTCGTATACAATGATATCTATCATTGCATTCAAATTTAACAAATCCATTGTAATAATGACCCATCCTATAAACGAGGTGCACTCCATCCCTACTGTACAGCAGAGCGAGGCCCATCCGGTTCTTTTTTAATGTATTTTTTTTGTAAATTTCAAAGTTTGTATTTTTATTTTTATTTTAATATTAAAATATTTAATAAATATATTAAAGTGTTGACAATTAAAAATATATATATTAATTTATATGTATTAAATGGATTTAATTAAATAACTATTATTAGTATTGTTTGTGTTTGATACTTTTCATAAATAAGCAATTTTATATCCACTTTCTAAGCATGAGAGACACTTTTGAGTATTATACAATATTTATAGTGTGTGACCCTGTAGTTCTACTAGTTTATGCTTAAGTAAATATAAACTGTAAAAAAAATTGTTATGTTTATACTATTTTTCAAATATGATAGTATAAACATAACAATTTTTTGTAATAATTTTTTAATAAATATTTATCAAAATATTTCAATTTTAGTTAAAATAATCAAATAATAGAATTAGTATATATTTTTCAAATATGATATATACTAATTCTATTATTTGATTATTTTAACTAAAATTGAAATATTTTGATTATATTCATAATTGTTCGTGTAAATATTTTTTTTAATTTTTGTGGAACTATGAAAAAGAAATTACATTTATTTTGTTATTACCACTTAACAAATGAGTTTCTCTATCATTTGAATCCATTAGTGTTTCGTTGAATATCAAACATTAAAATTTTGATATACTTTGATGTACCATTAAATTTATTATGTAATGGTTGATTTTAATTTAATTTTCATGCTTTTTGTATCTGTTTTAATTTATATTCTATAATAGAGTAAAAATTATATTTTGTAATTAAAATGCTTTTTTAATTATCACTTAAATTTGTAGCTCTTAATTTATATTACACAATTCTCAAAATATTATAGTAAAAACACAAATGTTATTTTTTTCAGATAAGATGGGTGTTTGTTTTATTTGTGATGCCAAGCTATATGGCGAACGCACCCGTGTATGTTCAAGTATTACACCTCACAGTAATATGCCATATCCAGAAAAGATTGTTGAACTTATAGGAGAAGAATTTGTGGTTATTGTTACTCCAGCCGATCATATGTGCAAAAAATGCACATCATTATTGATTCATATGGATAAATTAGAAAATGATCTGAAACTTGTTAGAAATGCAATGCTATCTTATATTCAAAAAAAATATGGAATAATACCACCTGATCAACCTGTAAAAATTCTTGATGTAAGTATTTCATAACTGTTGTTAAATAATATTAGATCTTCCTCGTTATTTGTTTAGGTGGTTAATGGACATCTGAAGACTGATGAATTGGAAGCTGGTCAAAGAAAAGTACCTAGTGGCCTGACTGTTAGAGATTCTCCTGCTCATCCTTCTATGCATTCTCCATTGAAAATGTTGAAGACACCACCCTCTTCAGATAATGGTTCAAAAATGAAAATTTATAAATGCGGTTTTTGCACATTTCAATCTAAAGAACTTGGACATGTTCGGTTTGTTTCAAATTAATTATTTAATCAATATTTATTACATTTAATTTTTTATTAATTTGATTTCAGTTTTCATATGCGTAGTCATATGAATAAAAAAGAAGCTGAATCAAAGGTCAACAACCAAACAGCAGCTGCTAAAACATTGACTCCAGTAAGAATTTAAATTAATATTTTTATCTCAAATTCAATACCTTTGTGCTTGATTTGCAGTTTTTTTATATATGTATATGTATATGTGTGTATATATATATATATACACACACTAGTTTATAAGGTTATTTTATTTTAATATATCACTATAATTTGCATGTTTCTTCTTTTTTTTTTTTTTTTTTTTTTTTTTTTTTTTTCGTGCCTACCTTATAATTAAGATTAGATTCATTGAAATAAGATAGTCACATATAATTTATAGTTAGATTATGTATAAATAGTAAACTTTTCAATACAATATCTATATAGTACAAATTATTGTATCTACTCAGGTAGCACAGCCACAGAAGAAACGTTTATACAGATGTCAAGTATGCTCCAAATCATTTGACAGCAGAATTCATTGCCTTGATCATATTCAAAAAGACCATAACCAGTCATCAACATCAAATACAACTGAGGTTAAGCATCATATTTTATTCTTTAAAATAACAAATTTGTATTCTATTTTTATTGTTTTAGGATAAAGAAATTGAAGAAAACCCACCAGATATTAACAAAGAGATTTTCAAACAGGAAGTATTAAAAGGTCAAGAGCTTCAGCAAGCAGAGTCAACTACTATGGACATTGATGAAAATCAAGACAAGGGCACAGTGGATACTAATATGCTGTTAAACGACAATGTCCCAGCTGAAGGAACTGTGGAAGGTGAACAGGAAGCTGTAAATGCAGATGAGGAGATTCCACAACAAGAAACTGATAATGGTTCTGAGAATGCACAACAAGAAACTGATAATGGTTCTGTGAATGCACAACAAGAAACTGAACTTACTCAAAATGAAAATAATTTAGCAACTCAAGATGAAGCTGGTGAAGGAATTCCAGACAGTGTTGAGAAAGGAGATGAGGATGTCGGAAATGAGGATACCAAACCAGGCGACTTGGACATTGAATCAATGCTAGCTGCTATTCATAATGATAATCCTCCACCAACTAGCGAGGATGCACAAAACATGGTTTAGGTTCAAATCTTTATTTATTAATTACCTTTTTATTATTCAGCTTTTATTATTTTACTTATTTATAATAATTATTTTAATTTTGATATCTTTAAAGTATAACTGATAATGTTATTTCAGATTCTGATTATCAATTAATTTTACTATGATTAATATTCTAATGGTTTTTAAAAAATTATTTTGATCATAAACTATTTCTAGAGAAAATGTAAGTGGTAATAGTTAAACAATATTTGGTCAATATAAATTAGGTGTAATTGTTTTTATTTTATTAAATCAATTGCAATGATACAAATAATTAGTTATTGATATATACGAATAAATGTATAGTAATTTCATCAAAAATATAAAGCTTCATTAAATATACATATCGCATTAAAAAAAATTAAATAAACATTTTTTATTCAAATTCATAATCTAAAATATTATAAATACCGTTTTGACAGTTAAAAATTGTAATAAATCATTTAAATTATGCAATTTCATGCTAGTATAACTTCTTAGCTTACTATTATTAAATTACCTAAATCCATTTGAACATAACTATATTATATTAACTTTTGTATTATATTTCTATTTATAGTTTTTATAGGATATTCAAATATATAACTAATTAGTTTAGTTATCTAAATTTTATTTAAAAATGTAATGATTATTATTATACATGTAATATAGAAGTGTAAAGGTGTATCTCTACCAAAGGCTGCACGCGAATTAATGTAATTTTGCATACTTTTTTATTATATAGAATTGTCAAGATATTTGTACACTACAATTTTTGAGATGGTAGGAAATTGTATATCTATTGGGATAAGTGGTGGCTTGTATATGGTACAAATAAGCACGTGAACCGCCAAAAAAAAAAAAATAAAAAAATTATTAGATTCCTGTAGTAAACAATTTTAATTTTTGGTTATTATGCACATAGTCTGTAATGAACAAAAATATTTATTAAAAAGTTTAGAAGTTAAAAGTTTTTACAGCTTTTTGTGTTAAGAAGTATGTCTATTTGCGATTAAATAATTAGTGGAGCACTTATTTGTTGTGTTCTGCGTGGTCGTACAAAAATTAGCTGCATGCATAGATGCGTCAGTTAATAATATATGGTAGTTTGGAGCACAGTAAATGAGTGCATTGGACTTATTTTTATCGCTTCACTTATCAGATCAATCGTGAAAATAAAAATGTTGTATTTATGTTTCATACATAATAAGCAAGGCTGGGCAAGTTAATGTTTTTTTTAAAACTTACTTAAGTTAATATGCATCAATAAGAAAAAGTTAAGAAAAAAAAGTTAAGTTAAAAGTTAGTAAAAAGTTAACACATGAAAAAAAAATTTGTTATTTTTTTGTACGTTAGCATACTTTATTTTTTACCAACGCAAAACTAAATTATAGATTATTATGCTTATACTTCATACAACATACAGTATTTCTATATAGTATATATTTTATTAGTTTTTAATTTCTAAAAGATCACAAAATATTTTATTAAATTGATACTTAAATACTTAAAATCAGTCATGTTGTTCCTTTAGAATACAAAGTCTTCTTCTTCTTTTGCCTCGCCTTCCAACTATTTGGGGTCGGCTACCCTTGTCCTACACCTCCACTTTACTCGGTCAATCACATCTCCTCTGCACACACAGACATCCCTCATGTCATTCTCCAAAGTCTCCAACCATCTCTTTTTTGGTATTCCTCTTCCTCTTTTCCCTTCAACGTCCATCTTCATAACCACTCTTACTGCATTCGTTTCCTCTTGCCTCATCACATGCCCAAACCATCTCAGCCTATTTAGAATACAAAGTGATTGGAAAAATAACATTTTTAACTCTAATAAATTTACAACAAAAAATATTTTTTAACATAACTGAAATAGTGAAATGTAAAAAAAATTAACTTATTTTATATTTTAAAATGAAAAATATATTCGTTCATTTCACGTTAATTAAAAATGAATTTAGTAAGTTAATAGTTAGGTTATGAAAATCCAAATGTAACTAGTTAGTTAAAATGTTAAAATGAAATTTAACTCTTTAACTTAACATTTAATTTAACTCGTTAATGCCTAGCCTTGATAATAATTAGGGCAGAGGACTTGTAGCTCTAAAAAAGCTCTAAATATGCAAATACTAATGCACTTAAAAAATGTTTAGCCTTTTTTTGTTTTCAAGTATTAATAAAATAAATAGAGTTTATAACAAGTCAAAACAATTACATAATTTAAATATATTATATACCATAACAAAATAAACAAAATGCATTTTACTTAATTTTCTTAATTTTATGTAAAGAAATGACATTAGATCGTTATTGCTTTTAGGAAAATTGTCCGCGGACAGTCAAAAACCATATTATACTACAAAAATAAAAATAAATAAATTGTTATCCAAACATTTTGACTGTATTGTTTGATATAAAAATGTAACTTTGGATAAAATCGATTTAAGTTAAATATGTCTCAAAAAGTATAAAATAGTAAAGTATGAAAAGAAAATTTTTCTTGATCCAATCTAGAAAGATTACGAGAACAATGAAAATTCAATCACTGGACCAAAATTGCTCTTGAAATTTATACTTACGTAGTTAATATAAAAAAAAAATGAAGTAAGAAAAATTTCCGTTTTGTGAGTGCAGAATGGTTTCATTTTTATTTTCTCAACAATTAAGTGTATAAACCTTCCATAAATATGGATATTTTAATTTTTTTTTACTGTAATTAACTTTTTTTTAAAAATATGATTGGTAGCAATTACTCATCTCACACAAAAGCTACATTTATATCATTATTTGAATTATAATTTAATTTAAATAATAATACGTTAGTAAGACAACACAATATCCTTGTAAAAACATACAATAGCTAGTGATCCTGGGATCATGGACGAATCTAGAAGGGGGAACTGGGGGCAAGTGCCATCTCTATTGGAAAAAATAATATTAAAAAAAAAAAGTAAATTTAGAAGATAATTTAGATTATAAAAATAAATGTTGAAAGTTTTAGTACAATATTATAACATTGTTTTTTGGCGAAGTGTCTATGCTCCCCAAGACATCCCTAAATACGCTTATGATCAACTATATTACATAATTTCTCTTATTTTGATTGAGCATTTGATTTTTTGAGGTCCCATAATGTTATAACACCCAGTTTTTGTGGCACTGCTAATATGTTTAATTTACATGGACGTTTATTTATTTGTATGAAACAAACCCAAATGGTGGAAGCATGTGTTCGCGTGTTACCTGTTGAAGACGTACCTTTAGAGAATTATTTTTTTTTTTTTTTGTAATGCTAACTTGTATTAATTATTATTATTATTTATTTTTTTTTTTTTGGTCATGCTATTATTTATTGAAGTAATTAAATATATTTACAATTTGTATTTACATGTTATATAATAAGTACATTTGATGACTTTGATTGCCGGGAAGGGGAAGCAGGGCCCGGCTCAAGTGTAAAAGCAAACATAGGTGAAATTTAGTTTTTGACACCCCTTACATGTAAATATTACATCAAATATTTTTTTTATACATACAAATTATCCCAGAATAATGCCGCCCTAGGCGTGGGCCTATTTCGCCTACCCCTTGAGCCAAATTTGAGGGGAAGTCAACCAGTAGTGGTGCCGAAGTTTGTAAAATGTGGTCGGGCAATTTCAAAACTTCGCGGCCTCAATATCTTTAATATTTTCATAACACTATACATTTACTTATAACATAATTATGATGTGAGTATAATGTGGCCTACTAGCTACATTTTGAGGTACCAGCCACATTTTGAACTACCAGCCATATTTTTCAAAAAAGAGATCAGGCCACGGCACGACCTTAACATGGACTTCGGCGCCACTGAGTGGCACCCTAAGAATTATAGTTAAAAATAGTTTTAAGCTAATAGCTTTTAAGTTCATTGTAAGACGTATGTAAATACATAATTAAGTTATAATTTTTTGAGTAATTAAAATGTAGTTTTTGTTAAGTAATTTGAAAATGTAATTAATTTTTAAACTGTTCACTAATTTGTAAAACGTATATTTTTAGTTTAGTAAACAGAGTGTATTGTGAAACGTATATTTATTTACAGTTATAGTATAGGATTATAAGCTGATAAAACCAGCGGCGTATTTTGAGACCGGGTCTCAACCTTCCCAAAAGAAAAATAGATACATAAGTCATAAATGATTTGTTACGATGGTACAGAAAAAATAATATTTATGTTTATCGTGTGATTGTAAATAACTCTTAATTTGTATTTATAATATTTATAGAACAATATTATTATTAATTCGTATCTTTTATGAATTTTTATAACATTGTAAAATCATTAATTTTTTAGAAAATGTTAAACTACAAAAAAATTTAAAATACGCCACTGGATAAAACAATTGTAAGGATATACAGCATTTGATATCCAATAGAATACATTTAATGTCTTTTAAATATAGTTCATAATTACAAAATAAACTATTTATTATTTTCACAGAACAGTAGCTCATTAATGATAAATAATACTAGTCATGATGGTCGGGTGTTCGCCTCGATGTTTCGTAATCGTAGTTGACTGATGAAGTTCTACTTGTAGGATTGTTGTCTACTGCAGTTTCGCTGGTTACTGGATCAACGACAAATATCAAACTAGACGTACTGGGAGTGTGGCGATTACTGCTGTCGCTGTCGCTACGTACCAATGGGTCGTTTTGTTTATTTCCAAGCTCATCGGTCACTGACAATACTTCAGTGTAAGTAATGTTCGACAAATTAGACGACGCTGAGTCGTTGGGCAACGGTGGCTGCGGAGGGAACACTGTACGCACGTTTGGTTTCTCGTTACGTTTTTCCAGTTTGCCTCCTGCTGTAATAGTCATCTGCTCGTCAAGCTCTTCAATTACCTATTTGCAAATAAAACATACCGACTTAGTATTGTAGTACATGCATAGGCTCCGAATTTGATTTTAAGAGGGGCATCGTCCCCGTACTTCAATTATTACGAAGGTAAAACACAGTGCATTTTTTTAACTAGTTGACTGGGCGATACAAATGTCGCACAGTGATTACACACTGTCGACAGTCTGTGCAGACTGGGGTAAAGAAATGTTTATAAGTATTTGGAACAAATATTTGAATACATAAAAAAAATACTTGGCCCTTACAGATCGTGAACATTTTTAAAATTATATTTAGATTCTGAACGGAGTGATGAAATCTATTGGTTTTACAATGATGTGTGTTTTTTTTTTTTTTATTTTTCTATTTTTGTGTCTGACGACACCTTTTTTGGCAGTAAAAATGCTTCGATTTGCTTATGTAGCAACTTTTCTGAAAGGAAAGTGAATCTAGTTGGTACTTTGGGGGTCAAAAGTATAAGTTTTTTTTTTTTTTTTATTATTAGGTATTGAGCAGATCTCTTAGCCATTGCCTTTTTAACCTTCTAGGAATGATAAGGAATGGTAGAGGATAAACTTTAAATTATGGGGTTTGAATGAGTGCGGAGCGTTGAGTGGAATTTTGAATAATAGGATTTGGCTGTCGTTGAGAGTTAGTATGTTCAGGTCTTTGTGTAGGTTTTTATTGGTAACCTACCAAGGGGCAGAGGTTATTAGGCGTAGGCATATGGATTGGAGTGCTTGGAGGGCTTTAGTGTTTGATGGTTTAGCTGGCCCCCTTTAGTTGAATGCCGTAGACCCAATTACAATTCATATGACATCTTCCGAAGCAGAAAGATGTTTTTTAATGATGAAACGTATACAAAACATGTTTACGAAGTACAATGGGAGAATAAAGGTTAAACGCTTTAACAATAATAACTATTGAAAATAAAATGATTTCAAATGATTATTTTAATTTAATAAGTGATTGATATGTTTAGTGAAAAGAAATATAAACATTTAGATTTTAAGTATAAAGTTTAAGATTCTGAACGGAGTGAAGAATGTATTGATTTTACAATGATGTGTGTTTTTTTTTTTTAGATTCTGAACGGAGTGATGGAATCTATTGGTTTTACAATGATGTGTGTTTTTTTTTTTAATTTTTTTATTTTAATTTTTTTTTTTTGTGTCTGACGACACCTTTTTTGGCTGTAAAAAAACTTCGATTTGCTTATGTAGCAACTTTTCTGAAAGGAAAGTGAATCTAGTTGGTACTTTGGGGGGTCAAAAGTAATAACTTTTCAATATTTTTTAATGCGACGGGAAAAACCCTAAAAAAATAAGGGAAAAACGGGAGTTTTTACGCAAAACCAGTTTTCGACAAAATCAATTTTTTTATTTTGCTACAACTCAAAAACTAATCTATGTAAATAGTTGAAATTTTCACCAAATGTTAAGATTAGCGATACACCGTTAAATTTTCATTTTAACACTAGATTATCAATAAGCTATTCTTCAAAATTCTTTAAAAAATTTCTACTAGACTTAGAGGAAAAAATTGTATGACTGTTTGAAATTCAAATATTTACGAAATTGCATAAAATAGCGATTTATTGTCAAACGATTTTAAATATTTGTTATAACTCAAAAAGTATAAGTCGCAGACTTTTGAAATTTTTACCAGCTGTTAAGATTGGTATTTCCTTTATGTCATATTTTTTTTCAAAATATTATATTGATTTTTTAGCCACTTATAGGCATTTAAAATATTCGATTTTTTTACATTTTAATTTTATAATCGGTGATAAAAAAAATTTGGCTCGTACAAAATACTTGAAAATTTAATAGAAGATTTCACAGAAGTAGTTCTTAAAGTCATTCAAAAATTATTAAAATCCATAGTCACAATTTTTTTTTATAAGCGTTTGAACAGCGAATATTGACATAAAATTACATGTAAAATATAATATAATGTATAATATTCTAGACTGACAAATGATATCGGTTTTTTTAAAATGCTCCAACTCAAAAACAAAAAACCGCAACAACTTGAAATTTTCACCAAATCTTTATATTGACGTTTTCTATACATGGTTAAGTTTTCAAAGTATTTTGACATATTTCGACTTATTTATAGACAATTTAAATTTTTTTTTTAAACATCTATAAAATTTAATTGGTTGACCGAAAACTCTTGAAAATTTAATACAAGGTTTATAATAAGTTAAACTTATCGTAACTAAAAAATATCGGTGACCAGTTTACTCAAATTTTTTTTATAAGCCCTTAAAGCTCAAATTTGTATAAAATGTGTAAAAATCACGATATTTTGCAAGTTATTTTGTAGATAAAAATTCATAAAATTTTTTCTGTTCATACTTAAGGTTCAAAATTTTAACACTAGGTTATCTATAAGCTACTCTTCAAAAATCTTTAAAAAAATTTCTACGGGACTTAGAGGAAAAAAATTTAAGACTGTTTGAAATTTAAATATTTACGAAATTGCATGAAATAGCGATTTAGCGATAAAGTATATGTCGCAGATTTTCAAAATTTTTACCAGCTGTTAAGATTGGCATTTTATTTGTGTCATATTTTTTTCAAAATATTATATTGATTTTTAAGCCACTTATAGGCATTTAAAATATTCGATTTTTTTTACATTTTTTTTTATAATCGGTGATAAAAAAAATTTGGCTCCTACAAAATACTTGAATATTTAATAGAAGATTCCATAGAAGTAGTTCTTAATGTCATTCAAAAATTATTATAATCCATAGGCACAATTTTTTTTTATAAGCGTTTGAACAGCGAATATTGACATAAAATTACATGTAAAATATAATATAATGTATAATATTCTAGACTGACAAACTATGTCGCTGTATGCAACTGCTAACCCATCCTAATTAAAATATATATTTATCATTTCAAAATAAAATATACTTTTTACAATATTTATAAATAACAATGTATTATATTCTAGACAAACATATTATCTCCGTTCATAATCGTTTTTCGTATACAATGATACCTATCATTGAATTCAAATTTAAAAAATCCATTATAATGACCTATCCTATGAAGAGTCGCACTTCACCCCCAAGTGTACAGCAGAGCGAGGCCCATTCGGTTTTTTTTTTATAATATTACATGAAGCACAGCTGGATTTTTCCCCATTTTATTTTTTTATTTTTTTCAGTAGATATAACGTTAATTTCTCAATTGCGCAAACTGTCTGAACAGCATAAAATAAATAAAACATTGAAAAAAAAATCCAAACCCTCATGATTTTGCCTTGCCGGTAGTTAAGGGCCACTAACCACTGATTGGTGTGGTTACAATTAATACATCCTTATTACGACTAATGTGGAAATGTGAACAATGTTTGTACCTGATCGGCGATGCGAACACTCCCGAACTGCTGTTGCAATAATTTACTACTACTACTTTGCAGACTCTCCTGACTCTGCCAGCTACTGCCGGGAAATCTATTGCTGCTCGATACTCTTGATAGTAACCCTGCCAATAAAAAACAACAATAACGGTTATAATCGTATAATAGTATGCCGATATTATAACTGTATCCACGTTATTACGAAAAATGCACAACAGCAATTATTGCTAATGGTTCGTATCTATTCGCCAGAAATGAACGCAATATTTGTTTACCGATGCGTCGACTGTATTTTTGGTTATGATAAACGCGTTTATAGTAAAGCTATCATTTCAACAAAATACGAAGCAAACGTCAATAATATTATTATTATTTTTTTTTTCAAACGCTTATACCATTTATTAGGCGCGTAAATTCTTACATTTTAATTATGTTTATGTAGTCATGTTTATGGTGGGCTGTTTTTGTTTACTGCGGTTCATGCAAATTTTATTTCAAAATCGTTAACTGTTTAGAAAAAGGTATTTAATTTATATTTTATTGAAATATATTATAATATATGATTATCGTAAGAAAATCAATCAAACGATTTCAATATCTTCGGAAGTCGAAAAATATCTTTTAAAAAATGCCCGAAGTGGAAACGAAAAAAGGATTGGTTAAATGTATATATAATTTCATAATAAATGTACACCTATGGCTAACCCTTACATCTTTTTTAAACGTTTTAAGACGTTTATTTTTCAAATAATTAAAGCCGTTTTTGATTTAACTTCCGCTCCAAGTTGTGTGTATTGTTCAACTATACGGGATGATATGGTACGTGTTTACAATATTAACATATCGTCTTGGCATTACGAATTATATTAATTCGTCCGCCTTCAGATTCGAATCTCTGCTTGTCGCAGGTAAACAGGGGCCATTACAATATCATATATCATTGTTTCTCAACCTAATTAATGTCGCCATTCTCTCGATCTCCCGGTCAAAAACAAATCGAATCATTTCACGACTCCCTCATCGTTAATACCAATTTGAACCTGATCACCGATTTCACTAGTTACAAATAATCTGTCCCGCATTGCCTATCGGACAAGTAATAAACACGTGTGTCACGTTGAAAGATAACATTTTTATGTGCAGCGAACAGCGACCCCTCCAGAACTAAAAACGCTGTGATATTTGGTACGCCCGAAGACGGAGACGAAAAGTAGACGTGACTTACCGTCAGTAGTGGACTGGGCAGAAGTTCCGGTGCGCTTGAACAGATTCTTCAGTATGGACGTGACCGAACCAACGCGATTGAGCGAACTGGCCACGCTGTGATTGTTCAAGTGGTTGTGGTGATCGGAGGAGCTGTGCGTCGATGTCGGCCGTCCGCGCAGTAGGCTGTTCGATCTCTTGTAGCTGCCCGCGCTCGCCACGAAGTGAATGCCGCTGTTTGCATCGTCGTCGTCCTGCGGATCGCGAACACCGATTATCGTAACAATCCTACCACTGGTACTGCAGTTTGGGGGGGGAGGGCAAACGCCACCGGTCCGCGGGACGGGCAACTTAGGAAATTGCCTAGAGACCTCTCGCAGTTCGAATACGTTCGGGGACCCACGATTTGTCAAGTCAGAATAGTTAGATATATTTAGGCGTGAGGGAATTGTACCGATTTTGCCTAGGGTCTCACCAAAGATTGTGATGACATTACCTCCCTACATACGCCTGGGTGGGTTTCGCAAACTGTCTGTACATCGTACGCACGCGTGTGTATACGCAAATTTACGAACCGCGAAAGCGCGTGTAAAATATCTCTAGAGTACATGCACCACGTACAAATTAAATTCGTATCGAAACGATTAGAAAAGGCTTGTTCCTATTCATATATATATATATATATATATATATATATATATATGTTACCGGCAATATGGATAATTCAGGTATTTTGCAAAATGACTAGGTATTATACATATTGCCAATCGGTTTTAGGCAATGTAAATAAAACATAAGATTTTCAATATTATTTTACATATAACCTAGGTATTGTATAAAATACCTAGGCATTATGTAAAATTCCAATTCTTTTTTAGGCAATGTAAAAAACAAATTATTTAATGTTATTATATATTTATTATTATTATTATTATTATTGGTATTACTATTATTATTATTATTGTTATAATTATGGGTACCATTATTATTACTACTTGCTCTGTATCTATTTCATTTTCTACATTTGAATTAATTTCTTGGGATTGTTCTGTGATTCAGTTAACTGTTCTTCATTTTCTATCGTACTTATTACATCGTTTGGTAAATTTGAAGTGTTTATTTTGCAGCCAAATAAAGCTTCATACGGAGACATTTTAATGCTAGAATGATATGCTCTGTTTTTCATTAGCTGGATGAATCGAAGTCCTTGGTTTCAGTGTTAGGTTTTTTCATCTTGCATCCATATTGTCAATATATTCTCAACATTCGCTCTTTCTACACTACTTTAAGATTGGCTATACCTTAGTTTTTACCATTTTTACTGTGCCTCAGAATTATTATTATAGTAGGATAATAATCTTAATCATAATTTCATTAAATCGTGCACACACAGCACGCGCATTTACGATAAACGATAAGTAAAATCGTAGGTAATAGGTGGTATCCAATTTTTTTTTATTTTTATCATATTTCCTAATTGACGTTTGGCATTGTACATAATGCCTAGGCAAAGCTCGTATTATATATATTGCCGAGTGATTTTTGGCATTTTACATAATACCTAGGCATTTTGCAAAATACCGGATTATACATATTGCCGATAACATATATACACACACACACACATATATATATTTCAAACAATAAACTGCAGTGACCCTATGCGTCACCAGCGATAAAGCACGTTATGTTAATACACCAATATTGTTATTGTATTCAGAATTAATTCTTTGTAATATAAAAAATATATCCACGTTTTAGGCGACGGCTGTAGTTATACTTATGACTTTTTTACGTCTCCGATCGCTCCCACGCACATTTTTGTGTTTTCCAGTGCAATGTAAGGACTTGGAGGTCATCCTAGCTGTTCAGTATTTACCACTGAGTCTTTTACCCCCTTGTCCTCTGTAGATCTAGGTACGACCCCGTGTTATAGCTGTGGTCAACTATTCTCATAAATGTGACAGAAAAACGAGGTTAAAACAAGTGTATTGATAAGAGTAACAAAGAAAGATAAGACAGTAGTGAACGACACGCCATACTGTACGTGACGCGTGTCTATCAGAAAGGTATTATTCATTAAAGTAACAAGTGATCATTTTTCTTCATATTACTCACAATGGTTTGTCCGTCGTCCCCACCCTTGGGCGGCATTGAATACTCAGCGTCCGCGTCCGACACGGCTATATTAGCGGTCGACGGTTCGGGATGTCGTTCACGTTCACCAGCGGCCACTGTATAAGGCAACTCCGTCGGGAACACTTCATCCCAGTATTGATCTCTGATTAGTTCTGGATGCTCGTGATGCATCTCGTCGACGATTAGATAAGAAACCTAGAGATTGAAAAAAAAAAACGGTAATCAACATACGTTGTGTCTTAGCACTTCCTCTCGGGGCATGGTTTAACAAGCCGCGAGTTTCATATAATAATAATATTAAGTTTTGTAGTATTTATCATCATATTATTATACTTGGACATTACGATCAACGATCCAATTAACTTCGAAGTCATCGTCGTCCTCTCCGAACGGATTG
>JASXSY010001366.1:0-105854 GCA_034509805.1 Sipha maydis
GTAAGTTATAAGTTTTTTATTTATATTTATAAATGCATTAAAATAGTCACACGCATACCAAATGTACAAATAAAACATTAAAAAAGATCATTGTATTGAATATTGAAATTTCATTGTTATAAAATGTTTTGTTTTAGGTACCAGGTACGAAACTTACACCTTGATATTGAAATTATCTGTTTCAAGTAAAGTTATTTTTTCATTGTTTCTGACAGTAAATTAAAAATTATTTTTCTGCTTTTAATCATTTCATTGGCATTAATAATACATTTCACATATTTGCACACAATTTTATACGGTGCCTTTTGGTATTTCAATAATACTAGCATACGGAATCGTTTTAAAAAAACATTAAACCTAGGAATCGATCTTCTCCCATACACACAAAGATCTCATTCATACACGTATCGTTGACGGAGTTCTGTGTATTGATATCATACTGATATCTACAGCATCGTACGAAACCATTCAAAAAACTCGTACTATGCATTTGATGTACCTCGAAAAAAAGACAATTGTATTTTTATTAAGACTACCTATTATTATATTTATTGTTCATACAATTTTAAAAATGTTCACAATCGCTTATAGTCAAAACCAACTTTAATTTTAAAAGAAAAACATATAATATTACATATCGTAAAAAAACCTAGTTAATCATAATTTACTAACAATTAAAAACAAGTATAATTAGGAATCTTCTGTCTATATTTACGATCTGATTGAGATATACGACATCATACAAATTATAACGCACAAATTAATTTCATAAAATGAAACAATTAACATTAGCATTAAATTAATAATTATATCATACCTGTTATTTCAAACTGTATTTTGGGTTTACTACACCGGTCAAAAATCTCTATCACATGCCACTCTGATATTGACATTATTTGTTATGCCTCAATTATTTTTTATTTTTCAACAGATCAAAATGGCCAAGCCAATATTTTACACTTATATATCCTTCACATACTTCAAATGAAATGTTTTAGCTATACATTACGCTCTCGCACTCTCACATACTCACATTCGACTAAAATGTTTACCACCAACTAATATGAATAAATTAAATTAGTCGACTAAAATTAGGTATTGATAATTCGGTAATTCAGAGAACTTGTAGTAGTATTTCTATTTTAAACTAGTTAAAACAACAATACTGATAATGACACATACACTACAAAGATTTACATAGGAGATTTACATATATTCAGCATACAATTAATGCTGAAAACGCAGAAAAGAGTATAACAGATGAATTATATTTACTTATCAGTGAAAATTTGAATGGTAAGGAGTTAATAATATTAATACGTTTTTTTAACATGACAAATTTTGGTTAATTATTAAAATGGACCTTTTACAATCAGTGGCGCAACTTGATAATAAGGGGCCCATGTGCGAATTTCTGGACCGGGGCTCTTACCTAATAGTAAAAATGAAAAACAGTCACACGTTGTTACCTTTTAATATATTTTTTAGAAAATATCGTTTTCTTTTATGTCATGGTTAATGTAATTTATTGTAATTAATGTATTTAATACTATAGGAATAATATAGTAGGAATATCGTATATGAGATTTTTAATCTAGGGGCCCCTCAAGACCGGGGGCCCCTGTGAATTGCACACCCAACACTCCCGATAATTGTACCACTGTTTACAATATTACAGAAGAAAATTCTAATATTTTTGAAACTCCTGAAATTCAAACATCTCTAATAATGAGACCGTTGATTTATGGAGTTATATATATTTATATTTGCTCTGAAGTAATGTTTAAGTTTTTTGTAATATTATTATATTGAATAGAGTTATTTATGCTAAAGTTTTCAATCAGTCCAATACAAATTATAAATCAAATAATAATAATTAGTCGAATAGGTCATGATAATATAAGTTAAGTATAATAATTAGTCAAGTAATAAAAATAAGTCAAATAATAATAACTAGTCCAATAATAAAAATAGCCGAATAATAATAACTAGTCAGATAATAAAAATAAGTCGAATAATAAAAATGTTGGAGTAACTAAATTAGTCATAATATGATACTACAAACTATTATCTGTATAACATTATCTGTAGCAAATGTATCTGTCACATGTGTCACGACTGATTCGTGTAAGACACTGGTTAGGTATCTAAAACCTTTATAGTAATGTAGTATGTATATCGACAATTAAACGATCAACGATTTACGAAGGAATGTACTCATCGTAATAATTAGTAACAATAAAGAATGAAAATCATATCGTTCAGCATACTAAAATGGACTTACCAATTTACACCTAAATATAAATATAAATTTTTTTAAAAAAGTAACTCACTTATGTATAATATTCGATAAAATTTGAAAAAAATATTACGCACGCATTCAAACGATTTATCAATATTTTGTGTAAACACTTTTACCACTAATATTAGTATAATCGTCTAGCATGAATCTTTTGTATAAACAATAAATTAATACTTGAAAAATAATTATAGTTTTGAATTTTTTTTTTAGTAACAGTTATAATAAATTTATAAAGCGATAGCTTACATTAATCCTTAGCAAGTATTAAAATATAACAGTAAATATATATATACAGTAAAACCTCGCTTAGACGGAACTTCGGTAAGACGGAAACCTCGGTATTACGGAAAATTTGTTTGGTCCCGTTTGAAATTACATATAATTTTATCCCGCCAAGACGGAAACCTCGCCAAGCCGGAAACGGACACGATTTTTTAATAAAAGTTGATGAAAATCCTCGCTAAGACGGAAATATAACATGATTTTCGTAAAATAAGTTTATTTTCATATTATCGATACCCATATATAATCGATATATTTGTACGATGAAATTACATTATAATGGTAATACAAATACAAAAAAAATCAACAGCCATTTTTTTTTAAAAAAAATATAATTATTATTTATATATACTGGCTAAAAATACGAATGTAATTTTTAATTTAATTCAATTTTATTTTTTAAACCCCGTCAAGACGGAAACCCCGTTAACACGGAAAAAGTGCATGGTTCTAAGCGATTCCGTCTTATTGAGGTTTTACTGTATAAATATAATATTATATAATGTGCAAAACTATTGTTTATAAATAAGTATAATAAATAAATTTTATTATATTTTTATCACTATAAAATTATTTTATAATATGCTTGTGCTAGAATATTGTAATATAAAATAATTATTATTTTCTTAATTAATTCATAGTGAAACGAGGATTGAATTGATTTCACAATGGAGTGTGTGTTTTTTATTTTATTTATTTTGAACCTGTACATGATCAAAAAGGATTTGGAAAAATATTCAAAAAACTATGTACTATATGTGTAATAATATGATAACAATGATACAATTGTTTGTCTTTTCAGGTTAAAATACATGCCTAAAATGTTAATAAAATTTATTAGTTTACCATTGAAATGTATATCTAACAATTAAAAATTTAATTTTTTGATCTTATGATCAAAACAATGAAAAATAAAAAAACATTTTAGGTAAAAAAGATAATAACAATGTCTGAGTAGTATGTGAGTTTCGTACCGGGTACCTTAAAGAAAGTATTTTATAAAAAAGAATTTATAATATTTATTGTAATGACTTTATAATGTTTAGAGATACATTTGCTATATATTATGACTGCCATGATGTATTTACGCTACAAAAATAATACACATCACTTACGTATTAAAAGTATTTATTCATATTTAGTGTAAAAATATAAAAAACAATGATTAAAAATTGTTTTGTAAATTTTAAGTTTTATTAAGTTTTTAGAGTTATTGCTGTTATTACGCATTTATGGTGAGCATATCATGTATTTATTTTTTTATTTTATACTATTTTATTATACGTTTAATGTTAACTGGAAATGTTTAGTGGTTCTTAGTACAAAAAAAAATTAAATGAAAAATTCGAATAATTAATAGTTAATAGTAAATGGCCCTTAATCTGACTCAAATATTAAATTCAATATTTTGAACCAAAAAGAAAAAAAAAACAAAATGAGAAATTACAATACTACATTTTTAACTATGGATAATTTACATGAAAAATTACTTATATGATTAATTAATTATTAATAATATTATTATATTTTATTTGTATTATTTTATTTTATAAATAAAAAGAAGATGTTACTTTTGAATCTAAATGTATAAATAATTGACTGATATTAAGAAAATATTAATGTGTAAGATAAAATTGATGCATAGAATTGATTTTTTAGAATAAGGACGGAAAATTTAGATTTATACACATTAATATCAATTAATAAATATGAAAATAAATTTTAGTAGAGAATTATTGTTACAGAAGTCGAAGATTTAAACATGCCGTGTACTTTAATTAGTTATATGTGCAGAGAAATCCAAAATGAATCATTGCAATTTAAATTTTAACGTTGTATTTGATGATATTTTGAATAAATGAGATAACAATTAGTAAGAATATCTTCATAATTGCTTTCTCTTCTGTGCTATTTTATTATTCCATCATAATATCGTAACTATATCAAAAACTTACAATTACTATACAATTAATCATATTTTGGCGACACGCACCACGGTATAACCGTGATACACTTGTGTGTCGCGACACACCAGTTGAGAACCACGACTAAAGATTATACTCATATCAACAGAATATTTGTATAATTATTATATTATTATTATTATTATTATTAATAATATTATTATTAATATTAATTAATATTATTAATATTATTCGGAAAACCTGGTCAATATTTACGTAACATATAATACGGTATTATATAGGTATTATTAATACCTCAATTAGTGATGCATTGGTTTTAGACTTCAGTAAGTAGATATTTACTTATATATATTTATAATAAATGTTGGCAAATAATTTGCGAGTTTAAAGATGACAAAGTGCGCAACATTTTTTTTGCCCCGCGCAAAAAATACTCTAGATCCGGCATTGATTATTAAGTAGATTCTTCTGTAAAAAATAAGTACAAAAATAATATTAATATATGTGTAAATAAGTATTACAAATTCAACATAATTTAGTTTTGAAATATAGTACATATTTAATACATTGAGAATATAAACAAGACTCTTTTGAAAATATATGGGTGTAGTTGTGTTGTATGTGCGGGTGAGCTATCCCAAATATAGCTTTTATAATGTGTGAGTGCATGAAATATATAATATAATATAATATTGTTATTTTTTCTTATTACTTTTGGGGAAACGAGGATTATTTAGGTTCTACGATAATGTGTATTTTTTTCCGACCCAGTACACAATCGAAAAGAATTTTAGAAAAGTGTTCAATATTAGTACTATGTACTGTTAGTATAATAGTAAGCAATGATAATAAAACAGTTGTCTGTTCCTTCGGAGTATAGTATATGTCTGTATTGTGCTCTTTGAATGGTATTTTTCGGTTCTGTAGAGATCTCGACCCAACTCCTCTTACAATTTATGTATCAGTGCGTAGTTTGTGTGTCAGTGATTGTAGGTATAAGAAGTTTATTATGATATTATATACATCGTAGAACCTGGTTTTATAGAATGTTTTAGGACAAGATTTAACATTAACTGTCACATAATATACCGACAAAGCATTCTGTTATTTCTAACCATTCACTTCATGAAATGTATTCCTTAAATTCGGAGGTTGTGTTGTTAATAAACGTTTATATTATGAATTGCTCTAGATGCATCTTATAATTTGCAGTGTAAACCAAAAAAAATGTGTTCGCAAAATGTGTCTCGAATTTCATTTATAACCGGACATAGTAAACTAAAACGTAATCTAATATTTCAACAAACTTTCGTTGAACGATATAAGTTACATCGTAAATGCATTACTATGTTTTGAACAATTTATATAAAATTTGAACAATTCATAAACGGTTGAAATAACTTATGTTTATTTTTGAAATATATTTTTCTTATTTGCAAAAGTTAAAAAACAACTAAATGTGCTTGTATTCTACACATACTGTATTTCAAACTATTTAATATAGTGTTATAATTATTACTAATCATCTAATTTTATATAGATATTTGAACTCGATTCAAAATGAAAGAATTATATTATATTCGTATAAATAACGATTTATGGTTTACTGGATGATAAAGATTTTTTTTTTAATCGAATGATCTAATCTTATAAAAGTACTTCTATTATATAAACCGCACTTATAAAACGTATAAAATTACTAAAACGTATAAAACGTATAATATGTTTTGTTTTTGAAATTTATTTTTAAAAATTAAAAATACTTCCTATTTTAGATACTAAGTTAGTTTTTTTATCCTTATACTTAGTAAAAAATTATATATTAGGAAGGTAATATATTACAATTTAAATATTTTATAATAATAAAAAAATATTTTTATTTGCAATTTTCTTTCTTATTCTTTCAAATAGATACCTAAACATAAAAAACAATAAAATATTACCACAGACACAAAATATAATATATTATTATATTCCTATTCATATTGTAAAGAAAAATGTATATTTTGTCAAGTTAATATGGAATATTTGTATAAAATAAAATAATTTATATTTCCTTTGACACTTCTATTCTTTATTAAATAATACATATTAAGAAGAAACAATTACTTGTGTACAATGATTTAAGCTGAAATATTAACATTATAAACTTTTAATTATAATTATATACTATATAGTATACAAATTAATATTATTTTGATGAACTTTATGTTTTCTTATTTAATTTAAGTGAGTAGTTAATACTTAATGGTTTTTTGGAACGTTCTTGATTCAAACGGTTCTGGAGAGAATTGTGAATGTATGACCAGTTTGAAAACACTCTATCTAACTGGGCAGTTGACGCTGGTATATTTATTAATTTATTTGCCAATCCTGTTAATTCTGCAAGATGCTTATTTTTAGTTATATTTGTTTATTAGTGATTTTATTTTTATACTGTATACAACGCATATAATTATAAGTTTTATACTGTACGATTTATACATTTTATACGTACGTATAATACTTGTTTTATATTATATTATATTATACGTTTCAACCCTGGTTTTTCGGCAAGATAATAAAGAAAAATAAATAGTTATTTTGCATTTGTATTGTACAAATTTTTGGCTTTTTACGATCATATATAATGAAATATAAAAATCATTTTAGACAAAACAGGTTATATGTATCATTATCTGAGTTGCATGCAAGTTTGGTACCTGGTACCAAAATAAAAATATAATAATTTATATCAAAGCAATGTTATTATTCAATTTAATGTTTTCTTAATGTTCAGACGTAAATTTGATATAATTTTGATAGTCTTTTTTATCCATCGAAAATAAAACCAAAAGTCAACGTATACGTTTCATACGATTTTTCAATATTTTATAAAAAAATGTTTAAAAATTGTTATTTTATATATTATACAGAAAATACTTGCTATACATCGATATAACTATCCTTATAAATATGAAGGTGTTATGGCCTTAAAATTATTGTCTCAATTAACTAAAATAATGTATTATTCCAATTTTACGTAAAAATATTTTAGATTTTACAATGTTTATCGATGAATTACTAGAATAAGTCATCAATAAACTATTTAAAATATAGTTAACAGTAATCAACACTCATATAAATCATAATTTAATAAAAGTAATTGATATTATTATTTTTATTTTCATTTTATTATATTTTTACAACCACTGAAGAAAAAGTACAGATAATAAACATTTTACACCGTATAGTTTATGGTATCTTCATATTGCAATGAAATCATTTTTATATAAATTCGATGTTCATTGACCGAAGTGTATAATTACAGAAGTCAACATAACAGAAGTGAGAAAATTGGAAAACAATTTATTTTTTTAAAATAAATTAGAATTCTACTCCCATTCGCCACAACCACAGTAACTTCGTCTCAAAATCTAGATATATTTAAAATTTAGTTTATGTCATTTTATAATCTAGTCAGGACTCTTCGATAATATGAGTGTTGTTTTATTTGAATAAATAATATGTGTTTTATACCATACATGCGTTTGTGTTTTTGCTTGAGAATTTTTTTGTGTGCATCTACATGTGTAAACGTTAAATCATCTTTTTTTTTTAAAAGATTTTATTACTTCTCCGTCTAGGTTATTACTTAGTTTGCATAATTTTAAAAGTTAAGTAGGTAACTTTAATAAAAATCCTTACCATCAACTAAATCAAAAATCGTTTTTATTATTATATAATATCGTAATTCTATAAAATGTTCAAATTTCTATATGAAATTAATTTAATAAAAATGCTATAATTTAATTTCGAATACAACATATGTTAAATACGAGCTCTTTAAGTGGTTTTTATTTTTGGTAGATGGAAATAAAAATTCTTAAGAATTTACAAAAATATTGCATAACCAATATGTCGCATGGAATAAATATCGTCATTGTACATATCGTCAGCATGTAATTTAAACATATATAAATATTATTTAGAAAAATGTATTTAAATATTGAGTAAGTAGTAATTTAATTATAAATAAATAATATATTTTAAGCATATAATATTGTTATATTAATATATAGTAGAATTATAATATTTAAAAAAATTGATGTAAGTATAAAAAAAAAAAAATTAAATATGTATATTAATTAATGGAAGTAAACATTCAATGAAATACCTTGAACATAATAACTGTATAAGCTTCAGTCACAGTAACAGTACAAAGTATTACTAAATAGAAATTATAAAATAAAAAACCAGTAAACATGAATGTATTGTTAAGTAAAAGGTGAATACGATTAGATAAGATGAAGTTAAATGCAATATACTCGTACAAACAAGATAATAATGTACGACGGTACTATTTCTTTACGATATATTGGTTTGGCGATAATTTTGTTGCAATATTCTGGTCATGCGATATTTTACTGGCGATATTATGTCGGGGTACCAGATATACCTAACCTCTTCGATGTAAATAGCACATACATATTCATATTATTAAAAAAATACTGTCAATACAATAATAAAAATATAATATACTGTTATTTATTCTTATTATTATACACTATTTTCATACATTTTTGTCACTGTAAAACTTACTATTATACTTATTATTTAATATTTTAATACTGTAGTTTGGTAATAACTGACATTTAAAATTTTAATAAATTCCTTATTCAGATACAAAATTCTATGATATCCATATATGTATACATTATATATATTATTTATCTGTATATTTATGTAATTTAAAGAAAACACCCAAATGTATTTAACAAATGCAAATGATTAATATAAGTTATCACTTTATAATTTCATTATATCAGTTTCCAAAACTATGATAATAGTTTTAGCATCAATTTATTGTTTAAGCAGCAGTTTCGTAATAGATGGTTATACTAAAAGTCTTAAAGGTTTTCACAAAATACTGTACTTTACTGTTGAGTGCTATTGATTAAAAGTTTGCATAATACTTTTTCTTTTTGATACCTTTTCAAATGTTATCGAATATTACATAACGTATATGACATTGCTGTTAAGTGAGTTACTTTTTTAGGGTGTCATTGTTTTTATTTATGTTTGATTTGGTAAATTTATTTTAATGTGCTGTACGATATAATTTTATTTCTTTATTCCTAATGGATTAATTATTATTATTAATGTTTACGATGAGTATATAGTATTCCTACGTAAATCATTGATCGTTTAACTGTCAATACATACAATACATTAATTTGAAGGTTTTAGGTACCTAACCAGTATCTTACACAAAATAGTCGAGATACATGTGACTGGTACGATAGCTACAGATAATATGTGGCATCATCAATCGGGTCTAGTTATTACGGCTGACGAATATTAAGTGCGTAAGTGTACCGATATACAATAAATATACAATTCAGTTTACAAATATACATCTCAGAAAATATTTTATTTTGTTTAATTCAATACTCTTTTTATTCTTATGTCAATTTGTCAACAAAAAATTGGATTACCCTACGTATTTCGGAAATGTCCAATCAACAGCCTGGATAAAACTATATTATTTTAATGTTTATGATAAACTCAATAGCGTTGAAAGTAAAGGATTTATATTGAGCATGTGCTCATTAATCAACGATACCTGACTCACTATAAGATTTGGAATTTTATGAATACTTGCATTACCTTAATAATATAATTAGTTAGATGAGACACTTGATTTAATCTACCGGGCAGTGTGTACCAACTAGTTGATAATCAAACGTGTTTGACTATAGCTTATAATTACAATTATAAATACAATTACTGACTTCCTGACCCGACTACTGGAAACGGAATGAACTGAAACGTTATTGTATAGGGTATCATATATTTGTTTAGAATTCCTCATGATTTTTCGTCGTAGTCATCGTAAATTATGGATATTGTGACAGTATGTGTGTGTGTGTGTGTGTGTGTGTGTTTCATGGTGGACTTTGTTCTGCTTGATAAAAGGGGGAGGGGCAGCAGTTTTATTTTTAATAACAAGTCAAGTGGTTTTGGTAGACACATAAACATACATCTCACATATTATTGTAAACCATGAAAAAGTTGTATGTGTGTATTTACACATAAGGGAATCGGAAAAACTGTTGTTGTACTGATAAAATTTAAATGTAATTAATAATTTTTTTATTTTTTGTGGGTTTTCAAGCCTTTTAGATAATCTTACACAACAAATATTCCTTCATTTAACAAATACAAATGATTAATATTAGCCATCACTTTATAATTTTATTATATCTGTTACTAAAAAATATACATAACTATAATTATGCTTTTAGAATCAATTTATTGTTAAAACAAAAGGTTCGTACAAAATGATTATACCAAAAGTGTTAAACGTTTTTTCATAAAATACTGATAGGTCGCTTGAATGCGAAGACGCTACACATTATCTGTAGCTGCCGTACCTGTCACACGTGTCTCGGCTGTTTATTGTAAGGTACTGGTGAGGTATAAAAAACTTTCGTAGTAATGTATACATGTATCTTCGTTTAAGTGGTGAACGATTTACGTTGGAATGCACTTATTGTAACCATTAGTAATTATAATTTAAAGTACTTAGAAATTTAAAAATTCAAATTGTTTTTTTTTTTTTTTTGTCGTATTCTGAAACTGATTAATAAAATGAAACATCAAAAGAAAAAAATGTCTAGATTTTGCTTTCAAATTTAAAAAAAAAACTTGAAAATATTACAAATTTATAAAATATTGTTATCTTCAACTTTTCGTGTACGTATGTATTTATTCTTATTATTATTATTTTTTTATTGACGGAAATGCTCAATTTTTAATAGAATTAAATACATAAGATATGTGGTATCAATATAAATATGACAATTAAAACTAAATCTAGAATAAATTTATGTGTGTATGTTGAATATTTGATTGTTTGTGCAAGTGCGTGCATGTATAGCATAAACATGGCCTTTGAAATTTTTGAAGGAAATATAAATATAGAATATTGGCCTATACATTTTGATCCGTTGATAAATAAAAAACAATTTAGGTAAAACAGACAATGTTAATGTCTGTCTGGTATTTGATAGAGTTTCATGTCTGTTAAAGTATACCTCGAATAGAGCTAGAATAGTTATTACTTAATTACAATACACAAAAATAGATAATATATTATCATAAATTTCTAGAGAGTGGTAATAAACATAACACGTTTTATTTCTGATTGTGTAACTTTCATAATTAGCATTTTATTAATAACATAACGCTGCTTTATAGTAATGATACGACAAATATAAATATGGCTTGAGCACCTAGTATTAATCATAAGGTATTATAAATTCATAGTTTTAAATTGACTATTCACCCTATATGTAAGATTGTTGCTCGTTATAGACATTGTCTCAGTCACGTAGCCACCAGTAGATAGGTAGTCAATAATGAATTGTTTTATCATTACCATAGTTATAAATTGCTATAACAACCTATATATTTTAAAACAGAAGTGTTCTTTTGCTCTGTTTTTTTTATCACCCAATTTTATCAAAACCACTTCAAGGTAATCAGGAACATGCTTTCTCATGCTAACAGGCTAACATGCTAATTAGTTGAGAATATGTATTATCCTGCATAGCGATTATTACACTGGTACCTATAGAAATATAAATAATTATATTGGTACGAAGTATTATTAAATTAAAAAAAACAACCTTTTAAGTCCGTAGAAAATTAATATTTTGAACATGGATTTAATGTTTTTAAGTAATCTAAAATAAAAATCAATTTTAGTAAAACGAAAATTGTCAGAACCTGCCAGCGTGAAATAAAGAATTGAGGCAACAAAAATAATAAAATTATGAATTGATATTCATTATTAATTATAGATTTTGTGAAATGAATTTAAAAATTATTTGTTGTAAATTAGGTTTTATGTATTGATATTACATCGCGTATGTACGAGTATGTACGTACAGTCTTTTGTTGTTTGTATCATTGCGTACACTTGTAAAAATGATATCTTTTCAACATTTTTTATTGATGATTATTTTGATATTTTCACTTATATAATACACTTTGTAAGAACCTGTTGACCACTATCTGCTATAGTGCACAGTCGTATTCGTCGATAAATGTTAGAGTACGTTCGTAGTCGCGCCGAATATGATCGAGACAGTTTTAAAAACGAAAAACCATAAATATTTTCTACACGACTAAAGTAAGCAGTTTAAAGAACAGACGTATATGGTCCTACCCACAAATGAGACAAAAAATGGTTAGAAAAAAAAAATATACAACAATGTATATTAATAAACTCCATCGTATTCTACACAAGGCCACCGAGAACTTTTAAGGGCCTCGGGGATAATTACAAAATCATTTTAAATAAAAAGCTGAGACAATGAGCCCTCTCAGATGTACGAACCCGGGGCTCTAGCCTTTATTGTTCCACCCCCTCCTCAGCCCTGATTCTACCGAGCTGCGTTATTATGGTATTGATACTTCACAGAAATATTTTCAAATCGATTAACGTATGTACATTAATAATGGCTCCAATCGAGAACTGCAGATAATTCGATAGGAAATTATTTCATTTAAAATGTTCTCCAGTGTAAGATTGACCTGATTACAGCATAACAATTCAAACGGTACCCTCGACGGATTAATATGATAGAAAACAGTGTAAGTACACTGCATAAATATTATACATTATTGCGTTATAACATGTGATGCTGTGTAATCAGTTGAACATTTATGGGATTGTAATGTACTACGTATCATATGATTTCATCATATGTATTTTGAAATTATCTTTAATAATTTTGTGTGCGCGTATGTTGCGTATGATTGTGTTTGTGTAAGCATATGACACAAATAGAAATAAAGTATAAATGTACACATGTATACATTTATCTCAAAATAAGAAATAGTTTAATATAACAGTTTAACATTTAAGAAATATATAAGAAAACAATTGTAAAATATTCAATATTGTTAAATATTATTTAAGCAAGTTTAATAAATTTTAGGAAATTTCAAAAAGGATGAAAATCTATAAAACTAAAGGGCCTTTATAGGTAATCATGTGACTCGACCACTACCGAATCAAATGCGTTGTATTTAGCGATAACTTGGTTTAAGTTTTATGTTTGTGTTTTTACGTACGATTTTATGGACGAATACGACATAATAATAACTTATTATAACGCACAAAAGGATTTCACAGAATCTAATAATTAATATTAGACATAAATTAATAATTCCATTATTCCTATCACTAAATATGTACGTAAGTATAATAATATTACAAATATAAAATTGTTGTTTAGACAGTAGGTTTATACAAAATGATTTTATTCTCGTAAATATTCATTTAAATTTATAACATACTCTATGAAACACCTTTTTAGTAAACTAATATCCTTAAAAATATAGTCTTAGGTTATAGTTATATCATAGCAATGATTTATAAACATAACACTATTACATTTTTTTGTAATTGTGTCATCCTCGATCGAGGAGTTACACACATTTTTTTAAATTAAAAATATCTATTGAGATACCCAATTAATACATTTTATTTAAACAAAGTCTTATGAAATTGAACGAACGAGAACAGTGGACTTCGTCGTTAAATTGTATTGAGTTCAACTTCGAAGCCAAATCACTACACGGATACATATAACAACAAATACACGCACATACACGCATGCCATATGCATATTAGCACAAATACAATCTAAACAATAATACACATTTTGTTAAAAAATCCTGTAAAAACTATTAATTTTCTAAAGCTAGATCTAAACTTCGAGATTAATTTATTATGAGTTAGAATGAATGAGGGTAGAGTACTAATACATTTTGGAAAATAAATTGTTTTCCGTTTTAACGCTAAATAATTTGTAATAATTATTTTAAACGTGATATAAATTTTTGGTATTTACAATATTTATAAAAATTGAACTATTCAATATTTCGAAAACATAATAAACACCTGCACAGTATATTCAACAATCAAATGAACGAAAAGCACAAAAAAAAATACAAGAAAATACAATACAAAAAATACATTTCGAAAAATACAAGCACGCAATGAGCAACTCTTGATGAAGAAGAGTGAACAATTGGACAAAATTGACATGTTCTTTAAAGGTTTAGCTTTAACAACTAAAAATTTTCCGAGTATAAGAAGAATAGAAAAAAATATATAAATTTATTCACATTAATGACAGAGTTAGAAGAAAAATTTTTAGTAACTGAACAGCCCATTTACCATGAACAACTCATTTATTCATTACAGGCTACTCAGCATCATCTTGTTCACATTCCATTTGAAAACTCATATTATATACAGCCTTTATCTTCATTTGAAGCATCTCCAACAATAAGTGCGTATTCGGAATCTACAAGCTCACAGTTCAGTTTATATAACATTGATGATTCAAGTATCTAATTATTCTAATTTTAAAAATATATTTATGTCTAAAAAAAAAAAATATTAGTAAAAATAATATTATTTATAATAATCAAAAAGGATTTTCAGTTATTCATTAGGAAGTAATAATGACTAATACTATATTGTATATTATGATACACTAAAATATCTAGTTTTATATAACTTATGTATTAATTTGCTTACATTTATAAAATAATACATTTCATTTTATTCACATAATTAGGTACCTAGTAATTGTTATTTTTACGTAAATATTTTTATTTGTCTAGTGTAAATACTATTTCTATAATGAAAAAAAATAAACAAAAATGAAATTAAAAATACTATTTGATGAGGTACCAATAGTAAACAACTATATGAAATACATATTTGATGAATAAAATTGATAAGTTTCAAACAAGTTCAGCATATTGAATAAGTTATGTATTACATTAATTCTTATACCTGAATAATTTTAATCGTTTTGTTTGTGTAAGTATCAATACGTACCTATGTTTACAAGTAAATTATTATACTATACACAGAATTTATATAAGATTTATTATGTTGACACTCTAAATATTTACCTTGATATTCACCGACTAAGCTAGTCGAAAAAAGATGTTGAACGCTTTTTAAGCAATTCATTAGTTATAATAAATCAATCATGTTGTAAAGGAGTTCGTTACTATGTTTGATTTGTAAGTTTTATATATTTTTGTTAATTTCATATTAAACATAACGAACTCCTTCATAAACACGACGATTGATTTATTATAATTA
This sequence comes from Sipha maydis, assembly GCA_034509805.1. Taxonomy (NCBI): domain Eukaryota; kingdom Metazoa; phylum Arthropoda; class Insecta; order Hemiptera; family Aphididae; genus Sipha; species Sipha maydis. The sequence goes on from JASXSY010001366.1 coordinate 15,692, forward strand.
ATGTACATATTATCTATCTTAATACTTAAAACTAATGTAACTAATTTCATATTAAAATGGTTATATTAGTTTTATTCTGTAACGTAGTTTTAGAAAAAATTATTGAACAAATATCTCAAATTGTCGATAGTATTGAGATAATAATATGTAGGTACACTCCTTTTTTGTATCAATTATTCATTGCAATGCTCAACGTTTGTATATTCGATGAAACATTTCATACATGATTGTTAACTATTCGAAATCTGTGATGGCCAGGAAGGAAATAGTATATATATATATATACTATAATACACCCGCATGTACATGCAATGTTGTTTTTCCCTAATCCCTTCTTGACAATTTATTTTCCGTTACACATTACCTCAATACATACATAATACATTATATTATAATTAAAAACGAGGATTTCATATGCGTTGTATTATGTGTCTTTTGGCTTTCATAACACCATTTCTGGCTATATTACTATAACAACTGTGTATTTTTTTGAAGCGATTGTCGTATAAAATCAGTTTCAGGTGTGACATTTTTTTTGACAATACTATGCGTTATTAATGTACTGGATATACCAGAAATAATTCGTTTTTTTTGTCCCAGTGCGTTTGCACAAAGTTTAACATTCCTTAATTTTCGATTTTTCTAAGTAATCACGTTTCTTGTTTATTTAACAATCAATCTTGGTTTGGGTTTATTCACCACTAATGGCGGGTTGCATAAAGAACAGTCTTTAAATTTGTTACCGGCCCTGTAATTTACCGGCTCTGTAAGGTTTTTAATGATTGTGTAAACTCTTTTCGGGTTGCATAAAGAAATATTAAATTATTGATAACCGTGGTTACCAAATAAATTAAACCATATTTTTTTGATAAAACCAAACCAAACAATTATTATCATAATTCATAAAAGTAAATACAAATTACTTAAATTAATATTTATTTCATATTCGTACCATATTCGTATAACTGTCTTTTGACAACAATTTAAAAATGTCAAAGGTTAATGAAAGCTAATCATAATAATAATATTATATTATTTTAACCGATCTGTAACTAGTTACAGAGCCCTAATCGGATCTGCAATTTACAGGTCCGGTAGTCGATAATTTACAGAGCCGGTAACTTTACCGAGCGTTCAAGCAACACCTAATTTTATTTACAGAGCCATTAGCGCACTTACAGATCTGTAAGTCGTTACAGAACGTTTATGCAACCCACCCTAAGAGTGTCCGTGAACAAATCCGTTATCCGGAAACTTTAACGATATCTTAGGAAATCGCCATTGTGAACTTTGAGTTAATCTACAGGATGTATGCAATTTAATATATAATATATAAACCTATATAACTAAGAATTAAAATGTATTTTTAATTTTTCTAATAGTTCATTAGGAATAATTTTTAAATAAAATATTAATAAATTAATTTTTCTGGTTAATGAATATAATAAACATAGTTTTATTTATTAATATAAATTAATTATTATTAAAACTGTTTATTTTAATTATTGGATAGTAAAGTTAAAGGTGTAAGTAAAAATAATTTTATAAAGCCCAACATTTTAGTTGCTTAGGGTTTAATCCGGCACTGGTCATCACAATGTAACTTCTATGTGATTACAAGGTTAAATGCAAAAAAATTAATTAAAATAGTCATAAATACATATATAATTAAAATTTTTTTTTAAAAATCGCACACTAATAACAATCGTACATGTGGGTGCCATGTATTTCTCATAGATAATAGTTCTATAGTTCTAAGGTTATACTATTATTAACCAGCCAAATTAACCATTATATAGAAATGAAAATTCTTTGTAAGATCGTCTAACGTAAAATTCGCATCTACAACAAATTTAAAAATCGGTTTTTACAAAATATAGTCTCTTCATTTTTGAAAAAGGTTCAAAATTCTATGTACAATAAGAAAACAATAATAAACAATGATAACAACTATATATATACATAAAATACAGTACTTATATGTTGAATATGTGTTCTTTGAATAGTTCATACCCTTGAATCATACGAAGTTGTAGAAATCTCGACAGGACTCCTTTAACAATATATGTAAGGGTGTGCGAGTGTGTGTATGTGTATGTTACAAATGTGTTATTGTATTTTGAGCATTATTGTAGACCGGTTGTATAAATAATGATTTAACTTTTTCCTTTTTATTTTTTATCGTCCCAAAATGTATCGATGAACATTTTATTATCGATATGTACCTCCCAAGTCGTAAAATTTGTAATACCATAGTATGATTCATACTCGAACAAAGCTCATATAAGTCAATAAGTTTGTATTCGATAACAAGCCATATAAATACACAAATAGATTGTTTTAATATCTTTTAATATCTGTGTGTTTAAATTAAAAATTTTTTTATCAGAGCACAGTGGCATCATTTGGTGGGTGGAGAGGGGGGGTATTTGCCCCTGTGTAATTTTAAAAGCAAACCGAAGGGCTGATACGGTGTTGCAAATTTATCGCCGTTTAAAAATTTCAATTTTGATTTAGAACTAAATCAAGGCAATGCCAAATGACAAATGGTATCACAGAATTATCAATACCAATAACGCCGTTAGATAAACGTGTAAATAAATACTAAATATAACTAGAAATACACATAGTAAACATCATTATAGGTGCTATTTTTACCGATTGCATATTTCTATTGCTGTAGTAAAGATTCTTCTGGTTAAAAAAAAAAAAAATACTAGGTAGGTTGTATAGCGCTTTTCTTCTCATTATCGGAGGAAAATACTTGAATAACAATTTCAGTTTAAATGTATATGAGGAAAATAACCAAATGCAGTAATAATTTTTAATTTTTGTATCGTTATAATATATAAAAAATAAATCAATAAATTTTCATGTTGAAACAGCATTTTTAAATCAATAGTTATTAAATAGTTTTGAACATTTTAAACATTGCTTAATTTACAAAAATAATATCCTGAGAAATTTTATATTTCGGCTTTGTGTATAATATTCTCAAATCAATGAGAACCCGATGTTTTCGGATTCTCGGTATCCCGCTGTCGAGCACGGATGATAGGAATTGAAAAGAGAGTCGCAAATAATATAATGACGAGGTCCAAAGGGGCGTATCGGTCGATCGCAGGCGATAATAAATAAGTGGTTTTTAGCATTATTCCTACTAAACATCATGTATTATATTGTGCACATTTTTGGACGGGGTCTTCGGTTACACGGGTATACTACCCGATACCGACCGAAATATCGTGTGAACATAATATATTATATATACCCACCACGCCATCACCATAAAATATGTCCATGATGAAGCTAGATAGTTTTTGCCTTTGTTCGCAATGAAGCCGACACAAACGCATTTCTTGGAACACAAAAACCCAATCATCCGCGCAGATAATTTACTATACTCTCACGGTCGTCGTACATAACCCTCGTTTTTTGCTTTTCCGATGAACGTCAACTGTAGAACTCTTATACAGCACTTAACAATTACATGCCATGTAGATATTTGATTAAATAAGAATTTTTATACACGTATGCAATTCGCAATCGTGTTAACGACATATGAGAGATTCACTTTTCCACCGAAATTGAGCTATATATTTCCATTTTCCACCAAAACTAATATCAGTTTTTAAATTTTTAGAACCTCTTACTAAATAAAAATTTGTAAAGTTATTGATAGTTAGTGATGACTATAAAATAACTTAATTATTTAAATTAACATAAACACTTATAAAATGGTTAGGTGTACATACACAATATATTATTGTAAAAGCAAATTATAATTTATTTACATATACTTAACATGTTAAGGGTACATTAAATATAATTAAATCTAAATCAAACTAAATCTCTCATTAAATAAATTCATAGTACAAGATACAAATTATTATATTTTACATAAATTACAATTAATTATTAAAATTCAGATGGTATGCCTTTATAGTTGTACGATATAGTTTTGACATAGGCATATTTCTACGTACGTTATCCCGACCCCCCTACATTGGAATAATACATTTTTTTTTTTGTGCCAATATTTAGCATGTAATTAGCATGTATTTGCATCTCAACTTTTGTAATTTGCATGATTTTAATTTAGGCATGGTAACAAAAAAAATTGGTGGGGCTGAAGACAAGTGTCTCAACCCCCCCCCACCTACCATAAATAATAAATTTAAGTATTATAAACACATGCTAATTACATGCTAATAAATATCTCCTAATCATATATATGTAGTGAAATCTACTAATTTTCGGTTTTGTCCTTATGTGACACCAACACAGCTGCACCACATGATGCCTCGAATGAAACAATTTCTTGTACACAAAAACCTATACGTACCCTTCGATAATTTACTACCCTCTCGGTCGTTTTGTCACCTTTATCCGTTTGATTTTTTCTTTAACACCGACAGAATCATCTTTGCAAGACTTAACATCCAGACGTTTTGTATTTTAAGTGAATAATTATTGCAATAACATATGTGCACAGCTCGCAGTGCTGTTAATGACACATAGCGTACACCATTTCACACGGTGTTCGCTTTCTGACATTGGTTTTGATTACATTGTTTATTTTAGATTCTGAACGAAGTGATGGAATCTATTGGTTTTACAATGATGTGTGTTTTTTTAGATTCTGAACAGAGTGATGGAATCTATTGGTTTTACAATGATGTGTTTTTTTTTTTTATTTTTTTATTTTTTTTTTGTGTCTAACGACATCTTTTTTGGCAGTAAAAATGCTTCGATTTGCTTTTGTAGCAACTTTTCTGAAAGGAAAGTGAATCTAGTTGGTACTTTGGTCAAAAGTAAAAAATTTTCAATATTTTTTAAATGCGACGGGAAAAACCCTAAAAAAATAAGGGAAAAACGGGAGTTTTTACGCAAAACCAGTTTTCGACGAAATCAAATTTTTTATTTTACTATAACTCAAAAACTAATTGATGCAAATACTTGAAATTTTCACCAAATGTTAAGATTATTGTTCTCTATACACCGTTAAATTTTCAAAGTATTTTGACTTTTATTGAGCTATTTATAGACAATTGAAATTTTCAATTTTTTTAAGTATTTTTATTTAAAATTACGATTAAATTTTTTTGGCTGGCCAGAAAATCTTGAAAATTTAATACAAGGTTTCTTATAAGTTGTTCCTTAACTGATAAAAAAAAATCTAAAATCGTAAGTCACAATTTTTTTTTATAAGTGCTCAAAGTTCCAATTTATACGAAATATATAAAAATCACGATAATTTGCAAGTTATTTTGTAGATAAAAATTCATAAAATTTTTTCTGTTCATACTTAAGGTTCAAAATTTCAACACTAGGTTATATATAAGCTACTCTACAAAAATCTTTAAAAAAATTTCTACCGGACTTAGAGGAAAAAATGTTATGACTGTTTGAAATTTAAATATTTACGAAATTGCATAAAATAGCGATTTATTCTCAAGCGATTTTAAATATTTGTTATAATTCAAAAAGTATAAGTCGCAGATTTTTTAAATTTCTACCAGCTGTTAATATTAGTATTTCCTTTATGTCATATTTTTTTCAAAATATAATATTGATTTTCAAGCCACTTATAGGCATTTAAAATATTCCATTTTTTTACATTTTATTTTTATAATCGGTGATAAAAAAAATTTGGCTCGTACAAAATACTTGAAAATTTAATAGAAGATTCCACAGAAGTAGTATTTAATGTCATTTAAAAATTATTAAAATCCATATGCACAATTTTTTTTTATAAGCGTTTGAACAGCGAATATTGACATAAAATTACATGTAAAATATAATATAATGTATTATATTCTAGACTGACAAATGATATCGGTTTTTTTAAAATGCTCTAACTCAAAAATGAAAAACCACAACAACTTGAAATTTTTACCAAATCTTTAAATTGACGTTTTCTATACATGGTTAAGATTTCAAAGTATTTTGACATATTTTGACTTATTTATAGACAATTTAAATTTTCGATTTTTGTAAAATTTTTGTTTTTAAACATCTATAAAATTTAATTGGCAGACCGAAAACTCTTGAAAATTTAATACAAGGTTTATAATAAGTTAAACTTATCGTAACTAAAAAATATCGGTGATCGGTTTACTCAAATTTTTTTTATAAGCCCTTAAAGCTCAAATTTGTATAAAATGTGTAAAAATCACGATAATTTGCAAGTTATTTTGTAGTTAAAAATTCATAAAATCTAAAATATGTGGTAATGATAACCAAAATATGATAAACACAACCAAAAATGTTGGTTGCGCCCATGACAACAATATGTTTTGTAAAAGTTACAACATATTTTATGTAAACCGACTTTGGTAATGATAACATAAATTTTCTGTTGCAGACAGTATTTCAGTTTGATAGATTTTACCAAACAAGTTGTAACTGTAACCAAAATTATAAGTAGCTTTTGCCAAGTTGTTGGATTATTAGAACAATTTTTTTGTAACAATATAATTTTGTGTAATTAACAGTATCTTAATAACCGTAGCATACATTTTTAGGTAAATATTACATGCCTATTGGGTACTATTAAGTTGAGTTAATTTGTACCTGAATGTTACTTTTACAATTTGTTCTGCTAATGATACTGAATTTGATATACGTGATTTATAATTTATATAAAATATATACCTACTACCTATACTTACTTATTGTATCATTAATACCTAAAGGTATGTGACCAGATAGCGAATGACCCACATAATTAAAATGTAATATTAATATACTTTATTTTATTTCATTACTTATTGTGTATTATACACTTTTAACTATTCATATTATTTTAGGTACAGGTAGACAATTCATATATTTATCAATAAGTAAAACAAAATATTTCACACATTAAATAGTTTATTAGTTACCTACCGATATCATAGATACAATATAAATTTATAAAAATATTATAAATACTAACTAAATGAACAATACATATTATATATATATATATATATATATTTCAAATGTATAGTTAAATTTTAATTTTATAACATTTTATATATACCTAATAAACAAATCGTATTTATGTACACATAATAAAATACAACTAAAAAATGAACAATTGTAAGAAATATAAATATACTGTTAATTTAAACAAAGTAATTAATGTATAGATGTAATATTATTAATAATTTAAGTATATAAATACTATAAAACTATTGAAAACTAAGCAATTTACACATTAATATTATATACAAAGTAAAATAAAATTGTTATTGTAATTTAGTTATAAAATAATAATACTAATTATAATAATAGTGATAATAATAAATAATAATTATAATATAACATATATTAATACAGTTATAATTCATAAAATAATAATATTAACTGACACAACTTTCTTCTACCACTATTATCTAATAAACCTGTATTTTTGTAAATTGACAGTAAAGCTTTCCCTTTAGTAGTCTTTTTTAAATAGTTTAACAAATCACAGTGCTAAAAATAAAATAAATATATTTTAAATTAGAATTCAATGACAACCACTTTTACAATAAATTGGTGAACACATATGTTTAACACTTGACTGGCTTACTCAGAAAATTAAATTTAAAACAAACATTCAATACAGTAGTAAATAACAATTACCTTTTCTGCTAGTAAAGAAAAATTAATTTTAAAGGGTATAGGTATATAATATTTATTATTTTACTTGGAAGTATCCACATAGATACCTAATATTTAGTTAATATGTTATAATTATGCAATTTATAAGCACGTGCTTTAAACAAAATTATTTCTTTTTAACGACTTACCTTTAAATATGTTCACATAAGTTTCTAAACTCCAAGCCGTTAGCATATCTGTAACATCTTGATCGGCCATATGAACACTTTTAAAAACAGTTCTTGACTTCAAAGTGTTAACGCACAGTTTAAAATATGACACTTCGAACCTCGTGGTAAATAACACAACACAGCACTACAGCAGTGATTAATACAGAGTACTGTCGCAGGAGCCAAAATATGTGTACTATCAGCCTAACAGTGAGGTAATCTTTACCAAACAAACGGTTATTTTTATCGTACTCCGGTATCAATTCATAAATGGTTTAGTAATTCTAACCAAATATTTTGTAGCTTTAAATAGTTGTTAACAATACTTTCTATAGCTACAACAATACATTTGCTATTCTTATTAATAATTTGGTTATATGATTAAAACATCAATTAACAAAAACAATGTTGTAGCTATTACAATATACATAATGGATGCAGTATTTATGGTAGTGACTAATATATTTGTGTTACTCTAACTATAAATCATATTACAAAACTATTTTGTTAATAGTATTGAATTATTTTTTTCCGTGTAAGTTTTAACACATTTAAAAATAATAATTGATAATACTATACTGAAGTTCGTCATATTTTCTGTCTTGTGATTTCAACTAGATATTAAATACACATACAATGTAACGCATTTTTAATGAAATAAAAATCCTTCGTATAGGTACTATAAGTATATCGGACAATTCCTACAAACTATGTGGTTTATAAATAAAGGAACTATGTTAGTTGCATTTTGGGACAATAAATATTTAAAAATGTCAAAACTACGGTGTTTGAATATATGTTTGTACAATTATAACAGAAGTCTTATTGATAGTGACCACACACAGACACACACATTTTACTAAAGGAGTCGAATTGAGACGTTTTCTTAGTATCGATTTAAAAAATTTGTAGGAAAATGGAAAAATATGTTATGAAGTATAACAAAGAGTTGAGTATACATTGTCAGTTGTAGCAGAAAAACTAATAGAAATAATAGAAAACAAGTAACCCTCGATAAGTATCGTAAATAAGCACAACCGAAATCATGCGATAATACCACAGAGTTAGAAGTTCGCATAAATCTATTTGTACAGTCTCGAATGAAAGATACAAAATGTAAAATATCTTTGTGATAAAGTAAAATAAAGTCGTCTTATTTGGTTTTCTTTATAAGACGTAAAAAGTCCATGCATCTTATAACGATAAATCATTCCTGTTGTACACATTCAAGTACAATGTTTAAAGTATTTGTTTACGATAACGCTTTTGTGTAGTGTCGTATATGCGGATCAAATCGTAAATATAGACACAAACGCATTATTTAAAATAAGATAATATTTGAAACAACGCATATTTTAGATGTAGTGTTCGAGTGAAGATAAGTTTTCCCTTGGGCAATCGCGAACGTGAAACACGAACTAAAATCACGTTAGCGCTATCTTGGTTTGATCCGAACGATTTCACATCGTGATCAAGAGATAAATAGTGCAATTTATAATTATAATGCCTGTTTTACATCGTTCTCTAATTACTATGCATTTCTAAATTAAAACTTATATTTTTCTCCGAATAATAATGCATAGCCAGAAATTTGAGTATTATATTATTGCAATAGTCAATAACATAAATATAAAACCAATATCATAAACAATATTTTTAGTTTTTTTATGAATATAAAATTTAATTATCATTGATATAAATTTTGTATTATCGTTATTAAGATTTGTCAAATAAAATATGGTTTCATTTATTTGGTAATCAATAACATTTATTTATATTTTTAAAACTAATAACTTCAATCAATTAGTGAAATTTTACACAATGGATAAGTTACAGTGTCATTACCACATTTACATACAGGTCTTTACGCAGCTCCTCCAAAAGTAGGCTGTAATATACAGTTTATGTTTAAACAAAATGTAACTAATATAAACTTTATTATTTAGATTAGAAAATGCTCTTTTTTTTATATATAAAAAATGGTGTAGAATAAATTAATTCAAGGGTTACGAGAAAAGACAAGACGATAATAGACAATATTTCCTTGTTTAATATAACAGTTTTAATGTTTCAGAACTCAATAAATTTAATGATTAAGTATGAATAATTAAAAAACATGTAATACAGTAATACAACCAATTAATGATAAAACGAAAAAAAGAAAGTATAAAATGTATTTTATAAAAAACAACAAGATGTTTATTTATAAGATTTTTATATATTTTTTCCGTAGTATTTTTATTATAACCACCGAGGGGTTCCCACTAAAACGTTTTCTGAAGAAAACATGTTTTTTACGTCTGGCGAGATCAACTATCTCTGACGCCACTCATCCCGGACCGACACTATAACCCCTGTAAAATATATAATGTATTATTGTTGCTCGTTCATACATATGTATGGTAAACACTACATTTACAGATTACATGCTATCCGGTATTGAGCGACGATGAACACGTCCTATACGATAACATATACCTATGTGTGTATATGTTGGGGTCGTAAGTAATACTATAAATTGAAATAAATCGTATTCCATCCAGACAGATTGAAGATATGTCTACAGACACTTAAGGTATAGTAAGGTAATTTATTACATACTGGCGCCGTTAACAGCACACAATGCAGCGAATAAGAGAAAAAATACATACGAGGTACATTGTCCAAACGATAAATGTTATCAAAGTTGGAGCAAATGGAAAAATTATTCTTATGGAAAAAAAAAATGTCGTAAAATATTAATTATTTTACACTACTCATCATGTATTACTATTGTGTTAAGAGAATTATACTTATACATCGTTAATACAACTAATAGTGACGCCGTCGCAGTATTGTAATGTGTGATATATATTATAACTATAGAGATTGGATTTTTATGATTTTTCATATTTGTTTCTAGTCTATGCAGTTAAATGGGAGTGAGAAATCTTTTCGAATCATGAAACACAGAATTCAAAAGAAAAAAATTATTTTGCATAAAAAAGTATATTTTAGGGGTTATTTAATACGTTACAAAATATTTGAGAATATTTTTGTAATATCGGTATATAATGAACATATTTCACGTATGTCGGCACTTTGATAAATACAATGCTCATTAAATAATTTATTTCTGGGTTTCTGAGTTTTAATAAAAATTAATCTCCAGGTATTCCTTATCGATTGTGATAGCACATCGGTTATTTCGCTTTAGGGGGTTTTTTTTAACGCAATATCGTGTGACCTAGTATTATTTCGTAATACGATATAGTCCTATACAATAGGGTGCTAAAATAGCATTGTTCACCACATTACATAATAAATTTATAAAGCATTATCGTGGAGTACGGTGGCAGAAGTCGGTTCATCCCAAAGGTGGCCACCGGCCACTGGTGTAATGTAACCGAGGATTTTAAAATCCCTTCATCGTCAGCGAAGGAGTTTTTTTTATTTTAATAAGAGAAATATAATCTTTTCAGATCCTTTACGCATTATTTCGTGGGCGTGTAGGTGCACTAAATCGTTTTTAGTGTTGGTTCAATGAATTCGATTACATTATGATTCACAAAAGACTCGTACCGATACATAAAACTTATTGAATGTCGGCAGATGAATAAACGTTATTCTTATTCGCATTTGACGTATACACCTGTTCAGGTCAGATCAAACAGACCGTTCCGACAAAACATTCTCACCCTTGATTGCAGATGAACAATGTCGGTTCACGACATGTACGAATGGAACGCAAACGTTAAAATGTGAATTATTATATTTAAAAAAGAACCGGATGGGTCTCGCTCTGCTGTACAGTTGGGGGTGGAGTGCACCTCGTATATAGAATAGGTCATTATTACAATGGATTTGATAAATTTGAATGATAGATATCATTATATACGAATAACGATTCTGAACGGAGTTAATATGTTTGTCTAGGATATAATACATTGTTATTTATAAATATTGTAAAAAGTATATTTTATTTTGAAACGATAAATATATTTTTCAATTAGAATGGGTTGGCAGTTGCATACAGCGACATAGTTAAATTATTTAAAAATAATGCATGTAGTTATTATAATAATACCTTATATTAACATATAGCATCAATTTTAATATTTATATATGTGATATCGTATAATGTATGTTGGTCATTGCACATGTAGACGACGTTGACGTTGATACTTGATTGCGACTTTTAAAATTAACAATGGATTTATGTAATTGATAAATTAAATAATTTCAACATCTCCAAAATTTTTTAGTGACGATAATTTTAACTTATTATAAACCTTGTATTAAATTTTCAAGAGTTTTCGGTCTGCCAATTAAATTTGATAGACGATTAAAAACAAAAATTTTACAAAAACCGAAAATTTAAATTGTCTATAAATAAGTCAAAATATGTCAAAATACTTTGAAAACTTAACCATGTATAGAGAACACCAATATAAAGATTTGGTGAATATTTCAAGTTGTTGCGATTTTTGCTTTTTGAGTTAGAGCATTTAAAAAAAATGTAATTTGTAAAAACGTGATTTTGCGTAAAATTTCCCGTTTTTTTCGTAATTTTTTATCGTTTTTTTTTTGATTTTTTTAAAAGTATTGAAAAAGTTGGATTTTTGACTTGCCAAAGTACCATTTACATTCACTTTCCTTTCAGAAAAGTTGTTGTTTAAGCAAATCGAAGCATCTTTACTTCCAAAAAAGGTGTCGTCACACACAAAAAAAAATAAAAAAAAACACACATCATTGTGAAACCAATGGATTTCATCACTCCGTTCAAAATCTAAAATATTAAAATATTCATTAGAACGAGACACAGCAGTGTCGATTGTCGGTGTCTTTTTTGACAATATGAACTAAGCTATTGTTTTTCGGGAGTTATGCGTTTGTATGCGTAACTAATATGTTTGTGCGTATGTTTGTGTTTATGTATAAGTGTGTATGAGAAATATTTATTATAAATATTTTCTTTCATGTTTTGAAGTCCTGAAAATAAAAATCAACTTTTAAGGTAAAACGGTTAATTTCATTGTCAGGATGGAGTGAGTTTTGTACCTGATACTTAAAATAAAATATTTTGTAACAAAGAAATTTTATTTTTTCATTATAATGATATTTTATTAACCAAAGGTACGTTTGGTACGCATTGTGCATATTTTAGTGCATTTAAAAAAATAAAAATATAATATAACACTATTATATTCTTAACACTATAATTCACACTAATTTGTGTAAAAATTGTATAAAACAATAAATAAATATTAAATTTGTATACATTAAGAATAATTGTGCTTATCATCAGGTTTTCAAACTTTTTTAATAGGACACTTGATATTCATGAATAAAACTATCATTGTAGCTATTAACATATTATTGTATTGTACGCTTAGTCTTTGATAATTATATACTCTTAATTTAAATTGTACAATAAAATATTTTATAAAAATACAGAATGACTATTAATGAATTCATTGAATTAAGTGAATTCATATTTTTATTATTATAAAATTATTTTATAATATACATGTGCTAATATATTGTATTATAAAATTATTATTATATTTTTTTTTTAATTCATAGCAAAACGAGGATTTCATAATGAATTGTGATTTTCTGATTTATCAATATTATGTGAAAAACATTTAAGTCTATTGGTATAATATTTTTGTACGAAACTACTGTTTAAACAATAAATTGATACTAGAATTATAATTATTAGGGCTCGGCAGTTGATGACCTTATAAACAATAAAAAATGACCTAAAAAAAAATGCAAATATGACATAAAAATGGAAAAAAATGTCCTTAAAAAATGATCTAAAAATATTACAAATATTTTTTTTTAAATATTTTACTCTATTTTACTATAAAATGTCTATATAATTTTATCAAAGCTTCGTACTACTCAAAATATGACATAAAAATGAAAAAATGTCCTTAAAATAAGGAAATAAAAAAATAATAAAATCGGATACTAATCGAATATTAGGAAAAAATAATAAAATGCAGATATAATACTATTCCATACAATACGAAATGTAATTATCGAGATAAAATTGGATAGGTACTAATAATAGCCTGTGGTAATTTCCAAGTTTTAAGTTATCGGCATAATGGTCGATAAGAAACGATAAGAAATTAACTAGTGTGAAATCAGTAAAAATGACTAAAAATGTGGGAAAATGACCTATAAATCTCAAAAAATGACTTAAAAAGTAATAAACACCAAAGAGTGCAAAGAAATGCAAATTAAAAATTAGTTATTCAGATTCACATGCTAATGAAATAGATTTTTGGCCAGGAGAGCATCGTCTAAGAAGTTCCAAAAAAAAAAATGCAAAATGCATCAATTTCCGAGCCCTAATAATTATATTTTTGTATAGACAGTAGAACCTCGATTATCCGTGTCTCGATCATCCGTATTTGCGATTAACCGTGCTTTATTTATTATAATCGAACATTTTGTATTACATAATACACGATATCGACAATTAACTGATGAACTAACTGCGATTAACCGTAATTTATTTATAATCAAACATTTTGTATTACATAATACACGATATCGACAAATATTGACATTTTTGACGATAATAATATGAAGATAAACAATATGTATATCGATTATTATATTTATCACCTTCAGTTTGTTTTTTTCTTTCGCTAAAATTATTTCAAACCAAAAAAAAAACAAAAACTGATAACTTCATATTTTAAGCTCTAATAACTTGTTGTATAAAATTATTGTATGTATATTATGTATATTTCTAATTATAATTGAATCAAATTTTTAAAATTTCATTACTATAAAATTGTACCTATGTATTTCTAATTAAAATTAAATAAAAAATTTCATTATTATAAAAAGTCTTGATTAACCGTGATTTTCATTTATCCGTGTGACCCCCTCCCCATCATTACCCCGGATAATCGAGGTTCCACTGTATTTTGGTAATAGATATAATAAATTAATAAAGTTATAAGACGATGGCTTATATTAATCCGGTACATTAATATGTTTAATGTATCTTTATGCGTCTGTAAAGCAGGCTTGAGTTAACGAAATGTAAACGTTTAAGGTTAGGCTCGTGTTTAAAATTAAAATTAACAATGATCAAAAAACTGTGTAATATCAGTGTAATAGTAAGCCATAACAATGCTATAATTATCTGACTTTCGGGCTACAATACATGCTTAAGACTAAAATTGCCTAAAATGTTATTGAATTTATTATTTTACTATTGAAATGTACTATTGAAATCAACGGCAAAAGTGGTCAAATTATATTATTTTTTAATAATTTACTCGATTTACATAAATCACGAACAAAACACAACATTCAAATTCCCAACGACGATAAACAATTTTGGTGATTATGGACTGAACGTATAGCACGGATTAAACAGGAAAAGTCATATATACTATACCGAGCAGTATAATAAGTATTTATGTACATGCGAAATTCGGTTGCACGGATAGCGACTAATTATAATAAGAAAACACTTCTTTGTGTAATCAAGTCAATCATCGTTTTGCCATGAATTACGAAAGAAAATAATAATAATTTTAAATTACAATATACTTGCCACATAGACATTTTTAAACGCTAGATACACATAACCTCACCGACATTTATGAGTGACATACCTAAATTATTTTCATATAGGTAGTAATAATTGTAAATTTTATGGTTTTAGGAATTGCCTGTATAGTTTCGGATATTGATATGAGATCTTTATCGAATATCGATTATCTATATATTATAAAAATATTTCACAGATAAATTCAATTTTTGAAAAATTATTTTATATAAAAATTAAACTTAATTTTTTTTTTCCATATAAGATTAACTTCAAGTTAACACGTTATATACATTAAAAGAGTAACTTATTAAATTAAAAGTTAGTTCGAAAATAAATTAGCGAATAAATAACTTAATTAATATTAACTTTACTTTTAACTTAATTTTAATTTTTTAACTCGTTAATGCTCAGCCTTGCCTAAAACGTACTTTAAACAACATACTTTTTTTTGTTATACATACGCACACAAGTACATACGTACACAATTCGTACATTTATATACGTATTGCAATATTATATGTAATAGATATTAAAAACACTATTAATTTCGTTATTGATAAATCTTTCCCGTGACTTCTAGGTTATTGGTTGCATATCGTATTATTTATTAATGTATTATCACACCAAAATAAATAAATAATTTCAAATAACTCATAAATTTAGTGGTATTCTTTGGCTTGCGTGACACGTTTGTGATGAGTGGTGTGAAATTTCAAAAAGATAAATAACCATTTCGCAATATTTCATCTACCGATAATGTATAAACTGTTTCTGAAACAACTTAGATATAATAAGAGACGTATAGGGCCGGTGGCAGTTCCTGCGATTTTCATATAGTGTTGTTTAATTGGTTTGTAAAATACCTATGTAGGCCGGTTACAGTAGTACAATAAATACATAACACAAGGTCTTTTAATGGTTTCTTTCGATGCTGTAGGTCAGATGACAATATGTATATGGTGTGTTCTTTGTGTGTATCTATAGGAGGAATACGATTTCTTATATTTTTATTTTTATTTGAACACGATTTTGTATGGCTAAGTGTTTATTGAAATACCGTATGAAATTGTGTAGAAATTGATTACATTTATTTTTCTACAGTTGAAATTATTAAGAATTAAAAAATATTTTTTTTAGTGTACAATTAGAAACAATAAAAAGAAAAAAATTAGGTTCTACAGATAATGTCTATTTCTGAGTGGCATGAGTTTCGTTCCTGGACCAGGGCCGGATTTAGAGGAGTGAAGGCCTCAGAGCAATAAAGGAGTGGGGACCCTCTGGCCCCAAATTATTCTCCAAAAAAATGAACAATTTTTTTTTTTTTTAATTAGATTCTTTTATTTTATTGGTATTTAAAAAACATTTATAAATATGTATAAACGAGTACTATGTAAACATTTAAATATGAATATTGAATAATAATTAATAATAATCTCGCAGTACTAGCACATAGAAAAAGGAAAATCGAATAATATTATTATTGCGCGTATGGCGGTCACAGGTTCACGTCGATCTTCAGTGGCTGTGGCGGTAGCGATGGAGTTTAGGACGCGTCGGATTTACTAATAAACATGCTGGTGATATAATTTCATGGAATTACACATCGGTAATCAGTGTTAGATTTATTTTTATCCTATTGGTCACTTTCGACAGGACGGCGGGTAGACAGTGCAATTGTAATTTGAAAGATTTTTTTTTCCAAATCTCTATTGTAGAAGCCCTCTTTTGTGGAGGCCCCGGGGCTATCGCCCCGGTTGCCCTCCTCTAAAACAAGTCTTGTACCTGGTATCTAATATAAAATATTTTATAACAAAGAAGTTTAAGTACTCAATATAATGACTCTTTAATGTTCAGATGTGGTTTTGGTATACAACTGTGAATATTTTAATGTATTTTAAATATGTGTAAAAATGTATGAAACAACGAGTAAAAATCAACTTTGTATACATTAAAAATTAGACATTAATGTATTATGTTCAAGTCTCTGTTTACTATAATTTTATATTTTTCCAATCGTACGCCAAAATATTTTAGAAAACTCACAATGACAACCAATGCATTAATAGAATTATCGATCAAGAAAATATATAAAACGGAATTCATAATAATCAACTATCTAATGACTATATAATGACTAATGAATATATATAATATTTTATTATTTTTATATGATACTCGATATATATTGACCGTAGAGCATCATTAAAGAAATCAACATTTTTAAAATGCTATATACTGAAAATAAGGATAAATACCGAAAATTTAAATATCCTTCATAATTATTAAAACAGAATATATGTTAACAATAAAATTAAAAAATTAAAAATATAAGTTTTTGATTTCTTCAATTTTAACTTTATCCATATTTATTACCAAAACAGTTATACGAGTGATGCTACTACCATTAAAATATAATGAACATATCAAAATAGGTTTATATACAACCGCAATAACATTATAGAATTTTATAACACAATATTAAAATGTATGTTTAAATTTAGTAAACATTTGTTGATAACAAAAGAATCATGATATATTGATGTATTTTATAGCCTTATATTCAAAATAAAGATACCGAAATCGAAATTCACATTCAAAATGATTATTACAAAATATATGTTGACATAAAGAAAGAAATTAATGAGGATTATTTTTGAAAGAAAAATTTGCAATATGTCCTTTCTCATTCATTCCCCCATAGTAAATTCTATTTAGAAACTAGTTACACCTCTAAGATCTACATCACACCATACAACACCAATCAAACGATTTACAAAACTGAACTCGAGTAGTGGGGAGAAACCGGCCCACTATGGTCCCTACTCATTTTAGAACGGCCACCTGCATTTGTGTGCACTATATAAACCATAAGTCGTGTTGTAGGCCTGACCAGTGTTATCCAGTCGCTCTGATTAAAACATCAATTACTTCAAGTGTCTCTTCAGCTATCGTACTAACAACTTCAACGTGAATATACCGGACTAGTGTCATTCAGTCGATCACGTTAGAACTTCAAAGTCTTTCACAGTTTCTTCAGCTATCGTATTAATAACATCAACGTGAGTACAATTAGAAACTGTATTATAATTAAATAACTAAAAAATAATTCTATATCTCCCGCTAGTTGAATCACGTATAATGTTATATTTCATACTTGCTCATGATTTTTTTTATACGTACAAATATCGAGTGTTAAACAAATTACATATATTACATACAATTCATATTATGTATGATATTATATTTTACATTTATTCTTGCAATCATTTTATATTTGAAGTATCTTAGTAGTTATTTTAATCTTAGAAAAGTTTGTCACTCGGTCGAGGGAGATATAATAATAAAAAATTAAATATTGTAAAGATTTTGTTTAATTGTTGTGCAATAATCATAGCTACAGTGTTAGCGACTTTAGTTTACTAAAAACGTATGTTGCATAGAGTACTTTATGAATTGTATGCACGTCACAATGCTGTATTAAATTTAAAAATATGGAATTAAAACATTACCCTTTAGATAAGTTATTAGACAATGACTTCCATTTATTTACTTATAATAAAAAATGTAAATTAAAAAACAAAAAGCCTACTCCATGTTTAGCCATTAAATATGAAGGCGGAAAATGTACTCGTAAATTTCAAACCAGTCGGTATAATAAATGTATGAATAAAATGATCAATTAAAAATATAATTAATTATTTAGCTAATTTAATAAGTTGCGGCATTGAATAAAATACTAATATTTTAAGTAAAAATGTATATAAATAGCCAATAATTAAACAAAAGTTAAGTCTTAAATTGTGTTCACGCACCGCTACTGGCTAAAGTCTTAAAGACGTTAGTTTACTAAAAACTTGTGTTGCATAGAGTATTTTATGAATTATATGCAGGTTACAATGTTGTATAAACATACTATTGAGACAATATATTGACACTAAAAATAATATTATAGTTAAGCATATTTAGCAACAAATAATGTAATTATTAATTGATGGCTGATAATAATTATTAGAATTTATTCATGTATGCGAGCACTATAATATGTTATTGTACTTCTCAAATTAATAAAAATTACTGAATATTTTGATTTGTATGTGAATTTTAAATATATTAAAATTTTAATCTTCACTTAAATATCATATTCACTATAAATATTTTAAGTTAGTTATTTAATGATTAACAAGTATTTTTCTTCATTTTGTATTCTCATAGTTGATATTACAGTTGAATTATTGCTCTCCATATTCCTTGTTACGATATAACCACTTCAATTCAATGTAGCTTGATAGTCTTGCATCGGAAATCATTTGTTCGACAAATGAAGTTCGTGGACGGCCTCGGTCTTCTTTTCCTTCAATTTTCCTTTTTATTATATTCTAATACGAGTATAGTTCATTTTCGTGACTCAAAATGTGACTAATGAGGTTCCATCGTTTTACTTTGAAGATTATGAGTAGCTCTTTGTGTTTTTCCATTTTTTTTACAAAACAATATGATTTTCAAGTATATTTTAGAAGTATGTATTCGTTAAATGTTTAACATTTTTAAAAAAAAAAAAATCTTTCAAAAATACGAATATTGATTGTGTATTAAATATATTATTATAGATTATTAAATAATAATTATACAAATTGCATACAAAGTTCGAATCACTGTTTGATGCATTCTGAAACACAGTATTAATTAATTCTACGGATGGATAATAACAAAAATCAATAAAAAAAAATTAACGATGAACAGCAATAATTTAATCGGAGTTTGTAATTTTCACCACTGCAGGTAGCCAAAATTAGTGTTTGTAATTTGCACCAAAATTACACATGTTGCAAATATTTTACTACAGCCATTTAATCTAGTATGCTAACCATTAATTAAATTTTAAGTTACTATTTTATAATAAGATATTTTACGATATTTTCTTAGTAAAGGTAATATCGTTAATAATTATATTATACTTATTTTTATATATGTTTTTTGTTTTAGGGCAATAATCATTATGATGTTCAAAATGTAAGTAAATAATATTCATTACCAATTCCTAATACTACCGATAAAATAATACTTTTTGATACAGTCCAGTTTATATTGCAATGTTTTTGGTAATAACATATCATATAGTTTTCAAATATTCGTTGTTATCATACAGTATTTATGATCATAGGACTATTCAACCCATATACCTACGTTAATGATGATTATCGATTATGGTTGCTTTCAGGTCATATTTGTCCGTGGTTCTTAGCCTTTTCAAGTAGTGCTTTCTTATATTACTTTTACACATTTAATATTAAATTACGATTGAAAGCAAATACAATTAAATTTTCCGTTAAAAATTAAGTAAAGAGCAAATTGTATTGCCTTAGGGAATTATTGTTAGTTGGGACGGCATTGTATACAACCATAATTAAAAATTGTTTTAATATCTATAAATCTATAAATTAATTTAAATGTTTATTTATAAGAATTAATATAATTCGATAATTAACCTTAACAGTTTTTGATAAATATATCAATTAAAGGGATAATATAGTTATGTGACTCTTATCTAATACAATTATGATACATTTCAGACTTTTCTCGATGTGCTTCCTAACATTTGCATGTGTGGATTTGTACGTGGAAGCTGACCATACAACCGAAGACTATGAATTTATCCACTATGTTTTTGGTAACACATTTGTACTTAGTTAATGCACATTGTCAATGTATGCTAATTATTTTAATTATTTAATTTTTAAAACAAATTGCTTATTGGATTAATACCCGGTTTGGTAATATATGCGTATAAAACGTTTTATATGTAATAAGCACAATATCACGCGTATAAAATGTATAAAATGATAAACGTATAATATGTTTCATTTTTTGAAATTCATTTTTAAAATTTAAAATACTTCCTACATCAGATTATGAGACTATAATTTTTATACTTGGTAGTTAAAAATGATATATTTTAAATAACTTACAAATAAAATCTTTTTCTTCTCTCATTTTTCTATATAGAAAATAATACTATAGGTACAGAATATAACACATATATTATTACATTGATATAAAATAAAATTTAAATGTTACCAAAAATATTTAAAATTGTATTAATATCACAAGTACAATGACTGTATTTTAAATGCGACCACGTCAATATAATGATAATTATTAATAATAAATTAATAGTTCTACGCTTGTCTATTTATAATTTATATTTCCTATTTTACAATGAATTTAAACTATTAATGTGTTTTACTGTATAAGTAAATTTTTTTATGCGGTATAAAACGTTATAATTATGTGTTATATACTATACCTACGTTTTATACATACGTATAATACGTGTTTTATACTATACTGTATTATACGTCTTAACCCTGATTAATATTATTTACATAACACTTGATATAATTATTATTAATATTTACAGAAATATCCCATGTATGAGATTTCATATTTAATACTCTGATTTATTTAAAAAATTTAATTTTCAATGCGAAATTAACTTTTATTAACTTTTACATAAATTGTTCAACAATTATTAAAATCAAGATTTAATCTTTAAAGAGTAGAAACTAATTATTCTAGTTATAAATTAATAATTTATTGTTTTTCTATACATTAGATTGGAGCACCCGAGTGAAAGTATGCAGTTCCGATTTAGCTGACATGCTGAAAGCAGCATGTCATGGCCTTTATAATGACGACTATGATGAGGACGGGACTGGGAGAAAAAGTACGTAAATATTTTGATTAAAAATTTTAATTTAATTAAAATTAATACAAGCATTTAAATCACGAATATTTTACGACGCAACAAGGGAATAGTACAATTGCACTGATACTAATTTTTTTGTGTGTTTAAATATGGTTAAATATTTTATGATGGGCAAAGAGAATCAATTAGAAATGCCATGCAGGAAATCTAAACAAGTATTTCATAGATGATTTTGGAAAAATATTATGCCAACATTTATTAAACAAGAATTTCAGGGTAAAATATTTTTTGTTGATGGTGTTACTAAAAATGTTTAATGGTCCCCTCGGCAATGGAATATGTAATTTTTCAGTATGCGCATGAGATTGATAGTTTTTAAAGAACTAAACGAATTCTCGTAATTTAGTGTTATAATTGTAGGGAAACTTTTTGATTTAAAATATAGCTTGATTTTACAGTGATATAAAATACGTGTATTTATTTCTAGTACCTACAAAGTCTACAAAAGAACGTTTAGCAGAGGGTCCAGTGACCCATTGTTGTCTGGACTATTGTCCAGTATTTTACTTAAAATCGTATTGCAAGGATCAGAGGTATGTAACCAATATTTTTTCAAATAACTATGATATAAGACACAATTATGTCTATAAATAATTAATTTAATCATACATCTATATTAATAATGGCATATTGGAACGAGAAAGCAATCGAAATATAATCACGATTATAATAATGTGTATTAGAAAATCAGATGCAATTCTTTTCTCATTCCAAATTTTTTTAATAAATATGTTATAAATGGTTTAAGAATAAAATACAGAAAATATTATTATACATAATTTAAATTTTTTTATCAAGGAAAAAATGAAACTAATTATTATTATAGTTTAATTTTCAAAGAAATCTTTTATTTTATTACTTTATACGAGAAAATATAATCTTTTTTTTTTTTTAATCTTTATTTCTTATGAAGAAAAATTTTAGTATAACTTTTATTTTATAAAAAATTTAATTTATTTTTCTTTTTTAATGGGCATACAACCTATAAGTGATTTATGCAATTGACAATTATTAATTATGTCACAATAAAGTTTAATTAAAATTTACATTTATTTATAAAATTAAACTATATTTTTCAGTATCACCGAAGAACATTTAGTTGTAATAAAAAGAAAGCCAAACAATTGGAACCATCATAGATTCAGTGTAAAAGTAGAACCACAAAAATATTCTAGAAAATAATATTTATTTATTTATATTTGTATTTTTTTTTTCTATATATTATATTATTTTAAATAAAAAATTTTAATGTTAATTTTAATTTTTTTCAAAATGTGTACTTTTTTAATCTATGTCACAATGAATTTTCACAAATTACTTTGTTTATACTCGAAATATTATTACTTAAAAATGAACAATAACTACAATAGTGTATGCTGCTTTTCAAATATCGAATTTTTATATGCCTTAACAAAGTAAGCAGATGGCAATATAAATGGTTAAGATGTTTTAGTCGACTGAACTCCAAATAAATGTTCATTTATCAACAAAAAATCAGTGATACAAAAAGTGGTTACCGCATAATGCGTAAACTTATCTAAAGCGTGTAAAACATGTAGGTACTCAAAATGAAATGTTTTATTATGGTTTTCATGTAAAGGATCACTCTTGTTTCTTATATTCGTGTTTTCTTTTCGTAATGGGTTTTTTTCCATTAAATAATGTAGATGTATAAATTATTTATCATGCTTGTAGATTTGGGAACAATTTAATGAACACAAATTTAAAAAACAAATACATATTTTTTTATTGAGTTTTCAAACATAATATAAATAATGAATATTGAATTTGGTATAAAATGCGGTGAATAATTAAGTAATATTTTAATCAAGTATTTCTGTAATCTTGAATATGAACAACTATAACCATATTTATGACACTTGTCGTTTTTTTATCGGAAAATATAACATAATTATCTTAAATAATGCTAGAGGTATACTTTTAATTTTATTTTCGTTATAAAATTGAGAGGGATTGCAAATCATTAACACTTCGTTTGAATTAAGGTGACATTTTTTTCATTACAATTTTCTTTACTAAATTGTATAAATAACATAAAAAAAAAAAAAAATTAATATCACCTGTTGCGTGAAACATTCGATCATGGTGCGTACGACAATTTCATGTCTGATGTTATACTTCAAAATTTTCGTGTTATGGCCTTTTTTTTAGTTATATTAATATTTAGTTATAATTTTAAAGAAAGGGTGTGTGTTTAAAGCAAAGGTTGGCAAGTAATTTTTATTTGAGTCCTAATGGTTAAAATAATAAATCAATGAGGTCCAGTGAAAAAAATCTTTTTCAAATCTTTATATTTTAAAAA
Organism: Sipha maydis; assembly: GCA_034509805.1. Taxonomy (NCBI): domain Eukaryota; kingdom Metazoa; phylum Arthropoda; class Insecta; order Hemiptera; family Aphididae; genus Sipha; species Sipha maydis. Next base: position 40,150 of record JASXSY010001366.1, read on the forward strand.
TAATATTACAAATAAAAACAATTATTTAGTTATAACAATTAATTTATATTAAAATATACATTATTAAGAGTATGAAAATAAAAAAATTATCTAGTTATTACTGTATATTTATATTTGAGATTATAAAATTACAATATAAGGTAAATAATAATAATTTACCAAGAAATTGAATGCGAAAAATCACACTTATTTTCCTTAGCCAGCATTTTGCTCAATAGCTCATGCGCAATGCATCATCAAGGTGAGTGCTGTTGATTTTGTATGATATTTGTTTTTCAAAAAATTAATTTTTGAAAATGATACCTCATTAATGTGTGTCAAACCAAACTTCGTAACCAAGTTGGTTGCCAGTTGCTTACAGTTCGAATACTTGTCAATGCCATTTTTAGCCCGAAATTCTTCAGTTGACGCACTTCTGTACTGCTTCAAGGTTTACTGTTACCATTTAAAGTTTTGAATTTTAAAAATTAAATTATCTTTCAGCCACATCAGTCCATGCTTCGTCTGAGAGAACATCGTAAGAAGGTTTTAAAAATTGTAAGAGTTTGATAGTTTATCTATTTCAGAAAAGTCTAAAAATCTAACATCGAATTCCTTCATAAGATCATTAGATAGAATTTTTTTATTATCTTAAAAAAGTGTAGTTTCCACTTTTAACATACTCTCCTTTTCTATTTCTGAATCGGAAAACGGTTTTTGACGCTTACCAAGAACTTAGCACACACGCAACACTGCTTCAATTGATTTCTTTTGTTTACTCTTACACTGTATAAGTGTAGCGTACTATTTTTATAAGATAGCATACATGCATGGAGCTTATTTTTACGCACTTCAATGCCTGGAGGATATTCGTATGAAAATCTTTATGAGTAGTTTCATAATGACGTATTAAATTTCCACTTTTAATTATGGCGACAGCTAAATTACAAATTAAACAGACTGGAATGGCTTCAACCCTTTTAGACAATACAAAATTATATAGTTCTGTCCACTCGTTCATAAATTTTCTATTTTCGCTGTCAATTTTGCGTCTTTTACTCAACATATTGTTCATCGCCGAAGCCGCTCCTGCTTTTTTTTGCGGTTGGCGGCAACGACTCGTTTCGAGTTGGGGAAAGGTGACAAGGAAAATGTCTATTACAAAAAAAAGAAACAAATGCGGTTTCGAGGTGAATGACGGGCCGATCAACACCGTCGTACTATTAAAACAATAAAGTTTAGTACACACGAATGCACAATTAGGACCGGGCGCCCATGGGTGGCAAAAATAATACTAATAAATAATAATAATACAAAATAATTAATATACAAATATATAAAAGGAAAAACAGGGATCGCCGTATGGGCTACAATAGAAACAACTAGTGTAATAATAATAATAAAAAATCACGACCTTTATGTGACGGAGCCAACTGACGTGAGGTATAATTCAGCACACTCTGATCCACGACATCACGAACTTGACGACTGGAGTGATATACCAAAACCACACGGCGGCACGTCCAAAACAACGGCGACAACCCAGAAACGGCGGCTACAGACCAACATAACGACGATGGTAGTCCGTCCAAACGACGGTGACAAAACCAAAATACAAAAAGATTTCAACACGTCATGGTCGCGTTACAGAGCGTTCACCCTCCGCACAAGCCTTTGGGGAAAGACGGAGAGACTCCGTACCGGTGGATGAGCTTACACCTCGCACAGGAGGCCTATATCGGATAAGCCGATAGTTATCGCGATATAAACCGGTCGAACCGGTGTCATCGTGTCGCGCTCGAACATCCTCCCCCCGTGAGGCATGCATCACTCTAAGATAGTGAAGAGGGCGACTGATGATGGTGCCAACGGACAGGGAGGTCGAATCGCGCCATGTCGGTTCCGTCGTGGGTCTTGCTTTACAATTTTTTTTTCTTTCAAATAATGATTTTAGTAAACTACAATAGGTTACGAATAATTAAATAATCACATCGTGATATATACAAATATAAAACAAAGTGAATAAAAAAGAAAAAAAAATTAATTATGAGTTATGACGACATACATAGTTCATGAGATGTAGGTACATAAATATCGGTATACAAAACAATGAATGTGAAATACAGTTAGTAAGAATAAATAAATATATAATAAAAATTTCAAATAAGGAAAGGTACCTCCCCCCATCTGGTATGCACGTATTCAAGCCAATGAAAATTACCCCACTGTGCAATATTATATTGATTTTATATGTATGTAATATTTCACTGCAACATGTAATATCACTAAGTTTGTTATTTTAATATAATATACATATTGCTGCGATTGTTAATGCTTGTATTTGCTGACATTCAAAAATCATTACATATCTGTTTGTCCCTAAATACCTCAGCGATATTATTAATTACTATTTATTCAATGTTTTGAACATTTATTATATATATGTTGCATGTACTATAAATTCAACATTACCGAAAAATAATTTTACGCGGTTTTATAGTAATATCACATACAAGTTACAACTTAATATCTATGAGATATTGATTATTAAATAGTTATGCGATGCTATCCAAGATTTTAAGCAATATTGCAGTGCAATTAGATACACTATAATAATTATTAAAATGTTTTATTTTTTATAGATCATTTAAACTTTGACAACAATAAAATTTAACTTATTTTATGTTACACGAGTTGAAGGTTTATATACATAAAAAAAACACAGGTTTTCATATAAAATATCAGTAATTTATTATACATTAAAGTAATATAAACATAATAAAATATTAAAAAATAAATAATCATAAAAAGTTATGATATATTTTATATTATTTATTATTATACATTTTTATATTCCTATTACCTACTCATTATTGTTTCATGTAATGAATGACTTAGTATAGTCATGATTGCTTTACCTATACCTATACCTACCATAAAACATTTATACTTAATATCAGCAATAGATATAGTAATATTTTCTGAAACCAAGTTCAAATCTACTAAATATGAGCCAATTATAATAGAAGATATAGGAGACGAAAAATGTTCCGAAACACTCAAAAATGAATTAACAATTAGTTTAATTTCATTTTCATTACTTTTTATAATGCATTTAATAACTGCCAGACAATTATTTTTAAGATAAATATACTTGTCTTTTTCTTTTAATACATTAATTGTTATTTTTAAATCAGCTAAAATTATTTTTTCAAAAAGTGTATCAGTTAAGTTTGAATGTGTAGAAGGAATTCTGTTTTCCATTTCTGTCAGTACCATATAGTTACATTCTTTTAGTGGGTTAGATATAAACACCTTTTGTTTTTCAATTATTCTATTATAAATTTCTTTAAGTGGATATTTTGCACATTTAATTGATTTTTTTACATACTGTAAAAAATTTTCATATTTAAAACAGCTGAAATTATCCAGCGGACCATGAGTTCTTACAAACATAGGTAAGTGTAGCAAACTATGCACATTATAAGAAACAAATTGTTCACCATATAATGATGAATACAAAGTTATAAATTGTATAAACAATGTTAAAGCTATATCGTTATGAGTTTGACATATAGAACTATTTATTAAAATTTTAACTCCACAAGATAACAGCACAAAATGAGAAAATAAGTTTTTTTTTAATTTTCCTTTTAAAATTATTGGACCATAATACAATAAAAACGATCTAAGTTCGGTAGCTTTCCAATAATCTATATCTTCTATTGCTCTTGGTAGACGGCTAAATTCTGAAGGGATGTAAGGTCTAAGCTTTAATAAGTCAACAGTAATTTGTTTTCTATTTTCCTCGGTTAGTCGAACATCTTTTTTACCCTTTACCCAAAACTCAACAAGTCTTTTAGTAATACCAAGGCATATATTATGCATGTAATCTAAACATACATCGTTCACAATATTAATGGGTAATAGTTCTAACGGACTATCACCTTTATGATAATCTTCATTTATCCTATTACGAAAACTTTCATCAGATCTCAATGGAGCATCTATATCAGGAAATGTCATTCTGTTTTGTAAATACCTCCCCTCTTGAGTACATGATGAACAACCAAAATAGGCATTATGCCCTTTTACATTCAATAAAAATGCCTTAGCATGAGAATCACAAACAATATGACCTATCTCAAATTTAAATATTTTATTATTTACACAAAGACCACTATCTAACAATGCTGAAATATCCAATAAAAAAGGATGGAAGTATTCAGTAACTGACAATGGTTTTGTTAATCCTTGAAATATTCCTATTGGAATTACAAAATTAGATAATTCATTACAGTTAATTATTGATAATAATATTGGCCATAGCTGATTTTTAGAAGATTTTAAAATTGGCAGGCCATCTATATTGATTCCTAATTTTAAAACATTATTTAAGTCTATTTTATTGGAGTACTTTTTTAAAATCGGAGTTAACATTTTTTCTAGTCCAAAGTGAATGTATGAACCGTTATCCATATTAACAATTTCATGAAATAGAGGTGTTTTCATCAAAGTGCATACATCACTAGGAACTTGTAAACCTTCAGATTTCATAATTTTTAATATAGAATTGGCACAACTATGAGATACTTTATGATGTAATATCCAATATCGAATTTTATCTTTTAGATCAGTATTATAGGGCTGTACATATTGTGTAATAGAGTTATCGCAAGCAATGTATAAAGCATTCAATGGAGTGTTATTTTGAGTTGTAAATGTATCATTCAAAGGATATTCCACTAAATTATAATTAGGTAGAACTCTTGAAGAATTAGAAGCAATTGTAGTTACATTAATTATTGGAGATGGATCGCAGTTATTATAATTTGGCTGTAATTTGTTGAAAAAGGTATCATGTTTCTTTTTTTCCAAATTTATAATTTTTCTGAAGTGTCCAGGTGTTACTAGTCCCAAATCTTTCTTCTTTCTACTTATTTTCTAAAATAATGAAATAAATTAAAAATATTATATCCAAATAAACGCTGTGATGAATATTTTACATCTAATAAATGTATCTCTCAGTAGACCATCATTTTCTTTATACACATATTTTCATGTATTAACATTTTTAATTGATAAATAATTTAATTAATTAATTTAGTTAATAATTTAATAATTGTTTATTATAGTAACTGATTTAAGAGTATATTAATAATTAAGTCTTTATTTTAGTATAATGTTTTAAAAAAAAATATAATTTATCAACTGATGTCATTAAAATATTAAATAAAATGCAATACTGAACATTCAAATCTTATTTTGGTAAATAAAAATAACTTAAGTAAAATTAGTCAGCTTTCTTTGATCTGGCTAATCTTATACTTGCATATCTTAACCACTCAGCTACAATATTTTCAAACTTTGAATCAGTAAATTATACAGAATTACCACTGCTACACTCCTTCACAACTTCTGATAAATTAAAAAAAAGAATAGTTAATTATTTAGTCAAAAAATAGATTAATAAAACAATAAATTATTCTCCTAACAAATACATTAAAAATGTTTAAAAAATTAAACTTTACAACTATCTCACTTTTTAAAACATTAAGAAGTTCAGATTGTCCAACTGTTGTTGTTTTATCTTTTCCACGACCAGTTCTAATACATTTTGTAGCATATTCATCATTAAAAAACTTTCCCAACATTCGATGGACGTGATTTTTAGAATTAGAACCACCAACATGTCTTATAAAATATTCCTATACATAATTAATGTTACTACTAATAATTTATTTTATAGTGTTATAGAATTGAATAAAATATTCTTACCAATTTAGTTTTAAAAGAAGAATCATTTAAAGTCAAATCTTCTACATCTAGATACATAGCATGATCATTTAGGGGAAATTTTGATAAAAAATCGGAATCCAAATGCACTGATGATCCATTACTGTTAGTACTATTTCCTCTAATATTTAATTCTAAACCATTGATTTTATTTAGTAAACGATCTTGTACTAGTTTCATGATAGATTGTTCTTTTATGATCAGATTATTTTGATGCACAATACTTAATAATATTTCCATCACTGTTCTTTGTTTGTTTGCACCATTTAATGTTTTTAATAATAATTAAAATAAAAACCCTATGAAAAAGTATACATAATACATCTGTGAGTAGATAAATTTTTTTAAATTATTACTTGATGGAAATTGAACATTTTGCTCTACATTATTATCTGGTTCAGAATTACACATGTTGTACATGTTATATGTTGAAGTGGATGGTATGTTATGGTATGGTGATGATACCTACAATTGATTTAATTTAATTATTAATAAAAATATTACCTATTTGATATAAGATTTTTTTTAAATTAAATAATAAGTTAATTTGGTCCAATACAAATGTACCATAAACCTCAAGTCCTCTAAAATAATCTTCCCACAGCATATCCCTAACACCACAGTATTGTAATTAAAATTGAATGTTCAGACAATTAATTAAATTTTAAGTTCATATACCTGATTAATTTGTTTTTTTTATGTATGGCATAATTTATATTTTAAATAAAGACATTCTAATAATCAATCAATAATATTTAATTTAAGTATTTATTTTGTATTCATACCAAATTATCAACATGAGTTGTATCTGAACACTTTGCAATGGCCTTAATCGAATTCACAATTTGATTATTTGTATTCTCATTCAAATAAGTCTAAAAATATCAAATAAATTACATTAATAATGTATAGGTATACTGCTTGATTTAAATTTAAATTATACAATTTTTAATACCTATAAAATTATTCACAATGATTTATTATTTTAGAATGGAATTAATTTATAATTGATTATTATGATCAAGTTACAAAAAAAATAAATTTATACATTTTTTTAATCAGGAATAAAACAATTAAAAACTATTGTAAATAAGAGTGTACTTAGATGAACAGTTGTTAATTATTAATTAGTTGTTTAAAATAAAAATTACCATTTTCTGGCCATCATCTTCAATTTTTACATTTTTTGGATTTTCATTTGATGAAAACATAAAAGGGCTAATACAATTTTGGCCAACTGAATATTTTTCTAATGTAGAGATCTAAAAACATACAATATTAAGTAGGTAAATTATACATAATATCTAAAGTTTATTCTAACAAATTTATTTCCTAATTGATTAAATATTGAAGGAAGTGTGTGAGTAGTAAAACAGAATTATTAATTTATTAGAATTAGTAAAATGACTATAGTTTATTATGCTAGAACTATCAATGTGGACCTTTGACGTGTCATTTATATTTATATTATGTGGAGACTAAAAGCCAATAAAAATAATTATAAGACACAAAAGAGTTAAGATAACTCAAAATATGAAAAATATTCAATGTACTTTTTTTATAAAATGATCTATAAAATATATCTACCATTTTTAATCCAGAATTATCTGTTGTATTACATATTTGATAACCTGAAAAAATAATTGATTCAATAAATTAAATATTACTAAATAATAAAAAATACATTTTAAACTTGAAATTGGGAAGTTTCAGAATTTCACAACTTACTTTCATTACAAGAATCAGAATCTGAAGAAAGGTGTTGTGATATGATCTTTAATCTTTTATAACTATTATTTTTTCCAGTGTCAGCTTCAGATGAAGAAGTTTCAGAATTTATTTTAATTTTCTGATGCCATGCTTTGTTGAAATTTGCTAAAATTAGATTTTAACAATTTAACAATAATATACCAAATATTATATTGCCTGTATTATATAGTCGGATACTTACAATATTCTTTGCCATTATCAGCTAACCGAATAGAATATATAGGCCACTCTAAAGACGGTTCAATGGCAGTTTTTATTGTTTCGCTAGTTACAATTATGGGTGATGGAGGCCATTTACAACTAATCACAACCCGATCATTAATAACATTTTTTATCAGCCAATTTGTGGGAACTGCGCTGAATTCGTTGGTTTCAGGGAAAATACCTACAACCCACTTTTTTGATACATGGCCCTATAATATAAGAATATTAGTATAATACTTTTATTAATATGGGAAAATTGAACATGTCCTAGGGACATGGAATAGATTCTACTACTTATTGAATATTAATTTGGCTTAAATATTATAATGGTAATTAACTCATAAATATATGTAGGACGTAGGTACATAGTACATACACCAAAGTATACAGATACAATTTTTATTGAAAGATAAATCTGTGAATGAGTATCTACACATTTTTATACATAAGTAGTTATAGATTAATCGAACTAAATTAGTAGGTAAGTAGGTACTTACAACTTGTTTGAAAGATGAAGATGACATCATTTTCAACGGAGACGAACAAACAAGATTAAGTCTGGACAGTGACTATGGAGAATTATAGGGAACAATCGTGAATCGTGATAATAACAAAATTAAAAATACGTATTGTTAGAATGGAAATTTCCCTTGGAGACTGTTAACAGTCAATATGGGTGATAATCTTACATAATTATTTAAAAATAGTTCCTTGAGGGAATAAATTGTAATTTGTGAAACTATTTTAAAAATAGTCAGAATTCTGACTATCTCTCTATCGTATACGTGTTAATTTGTAATATAACATTGATAAATAATCTGCAGCATTTAATTAATATTATTTAGTAATATTTATAAAACTTGTTGTAAGGTACAACCAAATAATATCATATTGCTATTAATATTCTATGTTGTATCAATAATTAATCTTCAATATTAATATAATGTTCTTCGTTAACTTTAATTTCATTTTTTCAAAGTAATAATACATTGATGTTTTATTTACATCATCTTGTAATATTTCATTTGCGACCTAATTTTAATATAGCGGCGATAATTAGTAACAAACTTTGCACAGTGGGACTCTATTAATTAAGCTTAATTTTCATTAATTTTCATTTACATCTCTATTAATTAAGATATGTAGCCGAACCGGGGCCCAGGGGTGGTGTAATGTCCATCGGTTCATTAGGTTTTTTGTGTGCAATTGGGTGGTAGGATAAGAAACCTAATTTTCACAATCGCTACTCGGTAGGTAAGCGGACGAGTTTCACTACGGGGCGCGTAACATGGCCCGAACGAGTCAATACACGCGCTACGCGGACAATTCCATCCGTCCCCGGTATCACTTCCGTTATACGTCCGAGGCGCCAGATAAGCGGGGGCGATTGATTATCCATTATCACTACCAAATCGTCAACCTTTAAGTTAGGGACGTTTGTTGTCCATTTTGACCGTTCCTGTAACGTTGTTAGGTACTCCTGGGACCAACGTCGTCAAAAGGATTTGATGCCATTGATCGAGTAACTTCCAACGATTAGTCAACTTCCGCCCCGATTCCGGCGATGACTTGGGAGGTACCGCCAACAATGGCTGACCGATCAGAAAATGACCCGTCGTCAAACAGACAAGGTCATGCGGATCTGAACTGGTGGGTGTTAAGGACCGAGAATTGAAAATGGCCTCTACGCGCGCTAAAACAGTCGTGAATTCTTCGTACGTGTATACGTGCGTTCCGATAACCCGGACGAGTAAACGCTTCGTCGAGCGAACCGCGGCCTCCCATAACCCGCCAAAATGAGGTGCGCTGGGTGGATTAAAAAACCACTCACAATCGGCGCGTGAATTAGCAATCGCGGCTTGGCCAGTCGGGCTGTGGATCAGCGCATGCAGCTGTTTGTCCGCCCCCCACGAAATTTGTTCCGCAATCTGAATATACCCTACTCGGCAGTCTCCTCCGCGCTACAAACCGATCAAATACGGCTAGAAAAGCATCCGTGGATAAGTCGGACACAACCTCGAGGTGCACCGCTCTTACAGTGAAACAAATAAATACGGCAATATAGATTTTAAATACGCGTGACTTTCGCAGCTGTAATTCACGCAGTTGTAACGGACCCGCGTAATCTATACCGACATGTGCAAACGGTCGGCACTGTTGCACTCGCGCGGCTGGCAGATCGCCCATAAACGGTTGCGGTGGTTTGGCGTTCAATCTCACACACGCGGAACATCGCGATAGTACAAAATGCAACAGCGCGCGGAGTGAAACTATCCACTATTGCGCAGAAATAAGAGGTGCTATAACGTGCGGACCCGAGTGACATGTCACCTTATGCCAGCGCTCACACAATAACAACGCGAGGTGCGACCCTTTTACCAATAGTATGGGATGTTTGCATTCGTATTTTAATAAGGAATGTCGTAATCGGCCACCTACACGTATAATACCGCTGGGGTCAACAAATGGAGACAACTTTACAAGCGGTTTCGATGACACTCGCTCTTTACGGGACAGTTCATGCAATAAAACAGAAAAGTGGATACGCTGCGACTCAATAATAAGAACCCGCGCGGCGTCGTCTAGTTCGACTTTGCGCAAATATACGGGCGGACACGCGTTTAAATCGATGCGGCGACAACGCGCAATAAACCGACGCACGCGCGCCGCAACGCGGACCATTCGGTCATAGGACGAAAAACATTTAAACCATTCGGTTGGGATATCTATAGCGTGCACTACACATGACACTGGGCGTACCTCGGGTAGTTCATTCATCGGAATCGATGACAGAAACGGTTCCCAAGATGTCGGGTTTCCATGAATGAATGTAGGCCGCTCCCAATACAATGATAAGCGAACCAGATCTGACGGTATGACGCCACGCGAAGCGCAATCCGCGGGATTATTTTCTGAATTAACGTGAAACCATCTGTACTTCGGCCCTGAAGTGTGAATTTGGTAAATACGGTTCGAGATATATGGTTTAAATGACTCGTGCGGAACCGTTAACCACGACAAGACGACGGTTGAGTCGGACCATGCGCAAACGTCAAGAATATTCAACTGCGGCGCAAGTATGTGCTTGATGCGCCCTAACCAACGCGCCAACAGTGTCGCTGCGTTAGGCTCTAATCGGGGCACAGTAAATTCTTTTAGTGGGGCTAGTTTGGTCTTAATATCTAATAAAAATACATTTTTACCAGGCGGGGCATTAATCATACGCACGTACACTACGGCCGCATATCCGCGCCGCGAGGCGTCGCAGAAACCTAGCAAATAACACGGCGCGTTTTGGTGTGCGTTGATGTGACGTGGCACTTGAGTAGTAATCAAACTTGGTAAATCGTTAACGAATTTGGCCCAATCCTTATAAATATCATCGGGCAATGGGTCATCCCAGCCGAGATTGCATTGCCATGTGCGTTGCATAATGGTTTTCGCTAGCAATGTCGCGGGACCGAATAGCCCGAGCGGATCGAAGATCCTGGCTACCAAATATAATATACCCCGTTTTGTAAACACCGGTGGGGAATCAACGCGTAGCGCACAACGAAAATGGTCACGGTCAGAATGCCACTCGATTCCTAACACTTTAGTACCGTTATTTTCGACCGAATCAAACGCCAAAGGGCCAGTACCGCGACTGTCCGCCGGTACCGCGTTCAACAACGACGGGTTATTGGTGGCCCATTTTTTCAACTCCAACCCGGATTTACCTAGTATGGTTATAAGACTTGTTTGGAGATCACGCGTCGCGGCTTCCGTGTCTGCCCCAACGCAAATATCGTCGACGTACGTTTGCCGTGTTAACGCGTGCCGCACGGCCTCGACGCCGTCGCAGTCATCGGAGGCGATGGCATTTAATACTCGTAACGCGAGAAACGGCGCGCAATTCATTCCGTATGTCACGGTTTGAAGTTCGTATTCGAGCAATTCGTGATGTGGCGATTCGCGCCATAAAATGCGTTGATATTTGCGGTATTGCGGAAGAACTTGAATTTGCCTATACATTTTGCAAATGTCGGTAGTGAACACGTGACGATGGATACGGAAACGCATAAGTATATCTACAATATCTTGTTGAAGTTTCGGACCTGATATTAAACAAGAATTTAAAGACGGACCGATAATACCATGCACCGATGCGTCAAAAACAACTCGAATTTTAGTGTCATCGTCGTTGGGACGGCATACTGCATTATGGGGTATGTAATAACACCCGAGGACCTAGCTAATGACATGTGCCCCAGTGACACATATTCGGACATAAACCGTATATAGGAATTTTTCAAGGTCGGGTTTGACAGTAATTTTCGTTCGAGCGAGTCGAAACGACGTTCTGCAACAGCGCGCGAACCGGTAAACGTGTCGTCAGACACTGGCCGTCGAAATGGTAGTGGCACGGCAAACCGACCCGACGGTAAACGAACGTGCTCGTTACGAAAAATAGATTCGCACAGTCCGTCTTCCGTAAAATTTTTAGGAGCAATCTCCGGCTCCTCCACCCTCCAAAATTGCTCCATGAGCCCCTCTAGAGACACAGCAAGAGAGACCGGCAGCGAACGGTACGTGTCTATGCCGATATTGGTGACCGGACCAATTAAAATCCAGCCAAAGATAGAATTGAATGCCGCTGGTAAATTCTTATCTATCACTACTTTACGGCCGTCCATTATCGACGCGTATATATCACCACCTAGCAACATGTCGATCGGCGCCGTTATGTCGGGTCCGCTAATGCGAAATTGGAATATCTATCACGAACATTGGGCATAAACGGAGATTTGATTGAATTTTAGGGGGGCTTAAATGTCAATTGTTGCAAAATAAGTACCTATTTCAATATTTTATACTACGAAATTTAATAATTTCGGGGGGCTAAGCACCCCCCAAGCCCCCCCCCCCAATTTCCGCCTATGACATTGGGTGGTAATAGCTTCCGCGGTAGATTACCCGTTATTGACGATAACACCCAAGTATTCACGCACAGCACAGGATCCTTAGCGAATCGTGGCTGTATCACACACTCTACGCGTCCTTGTACATCTACGACCGGGACCCCCGACAACCCGGTGACGGATGTTGTCCAACGCGTACGTTTCAGTCCTAATCGATCAATGTACGTTGTTGTGACAGCGGATATTTGTGACGCGCAATCAATTAATGCGCGTGCGGTGTGCCAAGAACCGGATCTGTCGCGCACGTGTATTAAGACAGTGCCTAAAATAATCGAAGTCATGTCACATGCGCGTGGCGGTAATGTCGACGCGCACAGCGACGCCTCCGCGTTCGGCGTATCATCATTATTACGAGTATTACTGACGGGAGGGTGGAGAAGTAGGTGGTGTTTACGGGAACAATCTCGGCAGCGCGTTTTCGCATTGCATTTCGGGGCCCAATGATCCACTCCGAAACAATTGAAACACATCCGATTCTCCCGCACCCAACGCACACGATCGTTTACAGACCAGGCTTTAAAACGACTGCATGAGCTTAACGCGTGGGACCCCATACAACATGGACACGAACTATCTGGTTTTGTGGTCACTAACGACGTGGGGCGCTGCTTATCATACCTCCATGCCCGATCTCCCCCCGACGAGGCTGGCTATGAGGCTGAGTCGGTTTCGATGGTCCAGGTGTCGTGACGGGATTACGACGGTCACCAGCGAGTTCTAATATAGCCACACGCTCCTGGACAAAGGCTAACAACTTGTCAACGGACGGATAATCTGACTTCGTACTAGATTCGAACAACTTACGCGTGGGTAACGGTAAACACCGGAACGCGACCGAGAACAAAATGAATGATCCTACGTCCGGAATATTGAGCGCCCTTAGTAGAGACAATCTCTCACTAAATTGATTAACAAAAGTATTAAAATCACCGAGTGACTCATGATTAAAAGACGATACATGTAATAATTTATCAATCAATGATGTTGCCACCAAACGCGGACGGTGGAATCGATTAACTAACGCATTCCAGGCGAGCGCGTAATTGTCCGACGATACGGGTATACCTCGAACAGCATCTGCAGCGGAGCCTTTTAAACAACCTATCAGATAATGCATCTTATCGATGTCTGACAAGTTAGGCCGCGTTTCCACCAACGCTACGAACCTGTCACGGAAAGTCGGCCACTAACGGAAATCCCCGTCGAATTGGGCAGGGGAATTTCAGGAAGACGTGACGATGGCTTGTGCGTGTCGGAGTTTAGTAAATTGACGTTGCCGGTCCCATTTGATCGATCTGTCATGTCGACCCCCGTTGGAGTTAATTTTGTCGCTATTGCTTTTGATGAATGTATCAACAATCGCACCTCAGCTGTCAGGTCCCGCGAATAGTCGTTCTCTTTATTCATCGCTATCAGGTAGTCTAAAGGTACGTTTTCCAAGGCGCGACATGTCGTCAATATCTGTGTATACGAAAATAGTATCAACTGTTTTGCAAGACGCGACAGGTCGCTACAGGTCGCGGCGACAGAACTTTTTATTTATATCACTATCTATCATGTCTAAAAAAATGACACATTTCAATTTGTATTTTTCATATCATTTGTTTATTGATCATTGATCAATTTAGTAGATATTTCTAATAATTTAAAAATTTTATTTTACAAATATTTTATTGAAATTAATAGGTCGACTTCCAACGTCTCGGAGGTTCACGAAATAGATACTACTCATGATGGAGATGAAAATAACGAAGTTTCTAGTGAAATAGAAGACGTTTTGTTACCTGAAACACCACGAGTTGTAAAACCCATTATTTCGAAACCAAAACATAAAATGCACAGTATATTCAACGATCAAATGAACGAAATGCATTAATTCAAAAAATACAAGCACAAAATGAGAAACTCTTGATGAAGGGGAGTGAACAATTGGACGAAATTGACATGTTTTTTAGAGGTTTAGCCTTAACTACTAAAAAGTTTCCGAGTAAAGGAAGAATAGAAGCAAAAAAAAAAAATCTTCACGTTAATGACAGAGCTAGAAGAAAAATATTTAGTAGCTGAACAACAGCCCATTTATCATGAACCACTCATTCATCCATTCCAGGCTACTCAGCAACCTCTTGTTCACATTCCATCTGAAAATGCATTCAATATATAGCCTTTATCTTCATTTGAGCCATCTCCATCAACAAGTGCGTATTCGGAATCTACAAGCTCACAATTCAGTTTATATAACTTTGATGATTCAAGTACCTAATTATTTTAACTTTGAAAATATATTTGTGTCTAAAAAACATTTTATTAGTAAAAATAATGTTATATTTATTAATCAAAAATAATTTTCAGTTTTTCATTAGGAAGTAATAATGATTAATACTATATTGTATATTATGATACACTAAAATATCTAATTTTATATAGCTTTGTATTAATTTGCTTTATACTTGTTATTATACTTATATCTAAGAATATTATTAATTTGTTTGAATTTATCAAATAAAATAAATACATGTCATTTTGTTTACATAATTATAGGTAGTAATTGTTATTTTTATATAAGTATTTGATAAGTATAAATACTATTTCTATGATGAAAAAAAAAAATAAACAAAAATAAAGTAAACATACTATTTAATTACGTACCAATAGTAAACAACAATGTAAAAATAAGAATACATATTTGATGAATAAAATTGGTAAGTTTTAACCTAGTTAAACATTTAATAGAATTATTTATATATTATTATTTTGCCACAACACTGCTCCTTCATTAAAAAATGATTTGAATGTTTCTCTTACACCAAAACCTTCTGAATTTGAGAAACCACCCGGTCGTGAAAATGAAATAATATTGTCAGTAGGAGGCGCTTTTTCCGGTTCAAATTCACAAAATGGATTTTTATTTTTTTCCAGATATCCTTCTCTAAGCATGTTGTGCAAACAGCAAGCCACCCATATAAAATCGTCACATTGTAAGTTTATTGGTTGGTAGAAAATTCTGAAAACTTGGCTTAATAAGCCAAAAGCATTTTCCGTCACTCTACGTGCTCGACTCAATCTGTAATTGAAAATAGCTTTCGTTTTATCGTGGTTGGCACTTTTTCTTGTGTAGAGCTTCATAATATGTTTATCCAACCGAAACGCTTCATCAGCCACAATGACATGAGGTACTACTTTATTTGACCCAGGAAGTACACTTTCTTCTGGAAACCCAAATGAACGATTTAGGATTTGTTTTCCCATATTTGACTTTAAAAAAATGCCACTATCCCCTTCTTTCCCGAAGGAACCGATATCAACAGCGACAAATTTATAATTGGCATCTACCATTGCTAGAAGAACTATAGAAAAAAAATCTTTGTAGTTATGATATAGAGATCCGGACTTACTGGGACAACGAATTCGTATGCGTTTCCCATCAAGAGCCGAAATACAATTTGGGAAATTCCACTTATAAGAAAATTCAGCTGCTTTTGATGTAAAGTTGATAGTTTTTGGATCAGGCATAAAAATTGGAATTAATTTTATTTTTAAAGCGGCTAATGTTTTTTTGATAATTACACTAATGTAACTATGGTTGATGCGAAATCCAAATGACAGTGAACGCATTGATTCGCCAGTAGCTAGATATCTATTAAGAATGTAAACAAAACCACTGAAATAAATTTATGAGAAATTAATAGAAATTAGAAATTTACCTCAGAGTGACTGCTAACTTTTCTGCTGCTGAAATTGGTTTCTTATTTCTATTACTTGGTGGTAAAGTTATTTCATTTCCAACTAAAGAAAGTAGATAATCGAACTGCTCAATATTAACTCGAAAAAATTCGCGAAATTTGATGGTATTATTTTTTAAATGTCTATTAATTAATACTTCGTAAAAACCTTCTGTATCACGATACTTGAACATATTATCTGTTTTTTTTTTTTTTGACTGATGGTAAAATATAAAATCTTCTTCATCATCTTCATCCAATAACAATGTCAGAATGTCATGATTATTAATGCATACTTCAATAAATGGATCCATAATAATTTAAACAAAACTGTATTAACTAACTAAACTTATTTGTATTAACTATACCTGAACACGCTTGTACTTGGACAGGTTTGCAAGCGAACTGAGAATATAACTACCAAAATCACTGCGACATGTCGCGTCTAGTAAAACACATCAGAAAAAATACGTCACGACGATAAGTCGCAGTCGTCGGTCGCGGTGACATGTCGCGCCTTGGAAAACGTACCTTTAAACTGACTCGTCTTCAGATTTAAACTGGGCTCACAGCGTATCTAAATCAAGTGCGGCCGATAAAAACTCGGGTATTACCTCGGGCTCGCTTGATATGCGCAACGCTAGAGAGTTAATGGAGCGAATTATCGATATGATAGAGGATCGTTTAATTACAGCGCGTGTCTTTAATTGGCCTAACGCTCAGCTTCTTTATCATCCGTCATTGTCAATTATATAATAACGACCGTATACTACAGTATATTCTCTCCACAAAATAATATTAATCAATACCGTATCGATAAAACACCCTAACAATATCGTCGATAACTATGCGTTCGGTATTAATATATAACAATTTAATTTCTTAAAATTGCTGGAACTACCCAAATATGTGCTCAACAATATAGCACCAACAGCCGATTATGTACACAATAAATATACCTTAGTCCGAACCGATGTCCTACCACACCAATCCCCGAACTTTCCCAGTAGGTCAAAAAAAAAAAAACCAAAAAAAACTAAAACCACGCTCTGCTACCAAATGTTCGGCGCCGAAGCCGCTCCTGCTTTTTTTGCGGTTGGCGGCAACGACTCGTTTCGAGTTGGGGAAAGGTGACCAAGTAAAATGTCTATTACAAAAAAAAAAAAAAACAAATGCGGTTTCAAGGTGAATGACGGGCCGAACAGCACCGTCGTACTATTAAAACAATAAAGTTTAGTACACACGAATGCACAATTAGGACCGGGCGCCCATGGGTGGCAAAAATAATACTAATAAATAATAATAATACAAAATAGTTAATATACAAATATATAAAAGGAAAAACAGGGATCGCCGTATGGGCTACAATAGAAACAACTAGTGTAATAATAATAATAAAAAATCACGACCTTTATGTGACGGAGCCAACTGACGTGAGGTATAATTCAGCACACTCTGATCCACGACATCACGAACTTGACGACTGGAGTGATATATCAAAACCACACGGCGGCACGTTCAAAACAACGGCGACAACCCAGAAACGGCGGCTACAGACCAACACAACGACGATGGTAGTCCGTCCAAACGACGGTGACACAACCAAAATACAAAAAGATTTCAACACGTCATGGTCGCGTGACAGAGCATTCACGCTCCGCACAAGCCGCTGGGGAAAGACGGAGAGACTCCGTACCGGTCGATGAGCTTACACCTCGCACAGGAGGCCTATATCGGATAAGCCGATAGTTATCACGATATAAACCGGTCGAACGGGTATCATTGTGTCGCGCTCGAACAATATTGAACGAATAGTAAGAAGAAATAATATATAACGAAACCATGGGCAAAAGTACACATATTAAATCGTTATTTAAAAAATTCGGTTTACAGACAAATAATATAAATATTTCAATGGATAGCAACGATTAGTTATAACGGATAGCAATAAGTATAATTTTACGCCGTCGGTAGGTATATTTGATATTGTCGCGACTCAGCCGTAGGCTGTTAATACCGTAATAAAACTGATTATTTTCAGCCGATAAAATATTTGCAATGAATTATGATATAACTATAATCTGACTTTGATAAATAAAATAAAATAAATATTCTCTATTAATTAATAAGGGCCTGGAACTTGATGACCAAAAAATCGTAAAATAAACTAATATTAATAATTTTTCAATTATATAAGTATTCATGTATGCAATACGCATATTTGGTGTAGGTACACCCGAATAGGTGTTTTATAGACTAGGTTTAATATTTTCGTACTATAAATACTTCTAAATAATTGTATAAAAATAATAAAAAATTATAAAAAATTTACCTGTACAGTGTACTCGTACTCGTATTGTTTTTCGTGGTATTTTCAAAAAACGTTGACAATTTTAATAAATACAAAAAACAATTTAAAAAGAATACTATAAATTATATTTAAACTATATTTAAAATTAATCGTAATAATTAATAATCGATAAGATAACTGAGTTAATAGGTAAAATAGGTAAAATAGGTATTAACTAAAAGGTATGTACAATATCCAATATTTTCATGATAATATAAATTTCGATAGTAATAATTTCAGACCAAATTCCATATACAGATACTATCTATGAAATTATGTATATATATATTATATAATACAGAAAAACGTATGAAAAATGTACAAGACTAGTTTTGAGTACACCATTTGAATATAATACTACCTACTTAGAAATACACCTTAAATTATTTGGTTTATTATTACATAATTCGTATTAATATAAATTGAAACAACTGTAAAAAAATTCAATTTTATCAAAAAAATAATTTTTGAGGGGGGAAATATTAGATTTACGAAAATGTTGTAAATACATTTTTTATAGAACATAATTTTTTCTACAATTTAAGTTCTATACACTTTTATGATAAATATTATATTTTTCGAATAAAGTATAAAAAACCATAAAACTACCTTTTGGCTAATATTCAACCCTCTTGGGGCACGGGAAGGGGATGAGTAATTATGCTCAAATTTTTTACATATTACTTTTATATGATAATAAAAAATAATGGGAGGGTCCAGCAATAAAATCAATTATATTTTTTTTTTTATCTTCTACAACTAAGGACCACCCTAATGTACAGTATACAGAATTGAAGAAATAATAATTAAATTAAATACATTTATACAATTGTATAACAGATTTATAAGTCATTGTTGTTTTATTATGCTGTTATCTAATTATATCACCTATTGAAAAAAAACGCATTATAAAAACAAAGTATTTTTTTGAAACAATTAAATTTAATATACAATATAAAAAATATAAAAAATATAAATAATAACTCATAGTTATGGGCGAATGTGATTGCACCAAAAGTGACCGAAAAAAAAAATGTTATCTGCGCCACATTCAAAATGGTATAAGTATAGGTATGTAATTTGCGCCACGTCCAAAAGAAAAAATGTAAGTAATCTACGCCACTACCGACAAAATAAACCAAGTACTAAGTAGTTTGCCACACAAATTTGTCAAAACTGGTTCATCTTATCGTATAGATTACGTGTATTCTTACGCGGTAGATGTATAGAAGTTTTGTCAGTCCGATATTTACCATGAGATATATATATAGATAGAACTTTCGAATACTGTCCTAAGCTTTTTACTCAATTATTTTCTTTACATGGTCTAAAAAATAACGCTCATTTACCTCTTTTATTTGCTCAACTACCGGACAAAAAACATTAATTAACATTAACTAATTTAAACAAATCGTTCATACCTGTAATATACGTGAATTAAATTTTAAACCAAATTGAATTGTTATTGTTGTTGTTTATTGAATTGTTGACCATTTGCATTAGTATTACGAACTATTTCTGTTGCTCCGAACGATGTCATTTTAAAACATGAATTGAATGTTCTAATTGACTTCAGGAACACGATAGAATCTGGATCTGTACCGATAAGTAAACCGTTCAATGGTTCAGGTGGTGTTTCAATTTCAGGTAGTTGCATCTTTCCTGACGCACAACACATCCAGACTGGCTCATTTTTGAATTTGAGAGCATAGCAGTGCGGGCATTCCTTGTCCATAGCACAAATTACTACTTTTGAATGTGCATAATATTCAATATCGGGCTCATACTGGAATGCTAGACGCAGGAATTAATCAGATATAAATGTTCGATGTACCTGTTGGCGTAGTTGGTCATTTGCTCTGCGTGAGTCAAATACGAATCATTCGCACTATCGGATTGGCATTGTTCGTCTGTTATTTGCGCTCTTCTATTTCTCATGATTGTAGCTGCATTTGTTCTACGACAAATATTGGCATTCTAGCATTTTTAATGACACAAACAAATAAAAAATATTCAAAGTACTTATTTATGCTTTTTTTTTGGTTACCTTGCAACGTCGGGTAATTCATTATATTAACCACTAATAAATAAATATTATTCTCAAATCTTATAACCCCCATAGCAACCATTTATAAACAAAAACAAAAATTTCTATCGTAAATCTCAAAATTCCTGTTCGACCACCTCCCGGGGGTGGAATTAGGTCCATATATTAACCCTATAAACCCGCTCCACGACATTCTCTATCATTTAAAAAAAAAAATCAAGATAATCGGCCCAGCCGTTCTCAACTGATGCAATTTCGAATTTTTTGTCTCCATTTTTGTATATATAGATTATATTTTACATGAATAAAAATAAAATAAAATAAAAAACTATGCATGGTGTTTATAGATTTAGAAAAGGCGTATGACAGGGTACCAAGGGAAGTTTTAAGGTGGGCATTAATGAGAAAAAATGTCCCAAAAATGTATGTTAATTTGATCCAGGATATGTATGAAGGGTCGAGTACTAGTGTCAAGAGTCGGTGTGGAGTATCAGAAGGTTTCAGTATAGGAGTAGGTGTGCACCAGGGGTCAGCTCTAAGCCCCTACCTGTTCTCAGTGGTAATGGATGAGGTTTCAAAGGAGATACAGGGTGAGATACCATGGTGTATGATGTTTGCGGATGATATAGTTCTGATAGGAGAAAACCTAGAAGTTGTCAATAATAGGTTAAATGAGTGGAGGTTAGCCCTCGAAGAAAAGGGATTGAGAATTAGTAGAAATAAAACTGAGTATATTGAGTATGATTTTGGACAAAGAGACCAAGAAGTTGAAGGAATGAGGAGACAACTGACAATAGATGGTGATGTGATAGGTGAAGTTGAGAGCTTTAAATACTTAGGATCTTTTGTTCAAAAGGACGGGGGCTTTGACATTGATGTAAAACATAGGATTAAGTGCGGGTGGATGAAATGGAGAGAAGCATCGGGCGTGTTATGCGATAAGAGAATTCCAATTAGGCTGAAAGGTAAATTTTATAAAAGTGTAGTGAGACCAACTATGCTGTATGGTTCAGAGTGTTGGGCGGTTAACAGGAGAATAGAACAAAGTATGAGTGTCGCGGAAATGAGAATGCTAAGATGGTTGAGTGGAGTGACAAGAGAAGATAGAATAAGGAATGAATACGTGAGAGGTAGTGTTGGTGTAGCGCCAATTGTGGACAAGATGAGAGAAAATAGGCTGAGATGGTTTGGGCATGTGATGAGGCGAGAGGAAACGAATGCAGTAAGAGTGGTTATGAAGATGGACGTTGAAGGGAAAAGAGGAAGAGGAAGACCAAAAAAGAGATGGTTGGAGACTTTGGAGAATGACATGAGGGCTGTCGGTGTGTGCAGAGGAGATGTGATTGACCGAGTAAAGTGGAGGTGTAGGACAAGGGTGGCCGACCCCAAATAGTTGGGAGGAAGGCGAAGTAGAAGAAGAAGAAGAAGAAGAATGTAACGAATATAGTTAGGATATAAGAGGAAAATCACATAAAAGGGAATTATAAAAGGAATTCTGTGAAGAATAATTCACCATTAGTTTATAGGGAAATATTTACTTCGATTTTGATTCTCTAATTTCAGAAATATTTAAGGTCATTCAAATATGAAATTTGTCCCATTGTAAAAAAACGGTTAGTGGCATTCGGGGACTGCCGCGATAAAGCTATTGCATATTAAATAAATAAGAAGTTGATATAATTTTAAATTTTTTTATTATTCTAGTTATTCAGGAATTTGTATAATAGCAACTAAGATATTCCATTAATTACGGGATTCCACAGGTAGTGGTCACGCTTTTTCGTTACGAAAAATTTTTTTTCAGTCACTACACCAGGCCTGCGATAAAAGCTATGCAATAGCTTAATAATACATTTTATTATGTCTGCTATCAATAATATTACAGAAGACAAACCACATTTATTTTTAATTATATATTTCATATGCTTTATTCAAAAACTAACTAAAAACTAAAAAACTAATTTAAAATGTTAATAAACATGTTCTTGAGACTTCTTTCAATTAGAAATAACTGTAGCACTCTAAAAACATTAAAATCTTAATTTATTAAACGCCACTCAAACAGATCAAATACAGAACATAAATTATAGGGGGATAACGAAACAAATCTGACGCTAATGGAATTCAAGAATTCCAAAATATAACACTTCGACGATTTTCCAATGCTCCACCATACATCTTAAAAATGCCTCTTTCATAACGAAATTCATATTAAAACTATACAATTAGTATGTGTCTTCTACATATCTCTTCATAAACGATCTTAAACCTATTCCAACCCATTCATAAGAAATCTTTTGAATCATATAATCCCAGTAAACCCTACCCACAGATTAAAAAGTAAGTTATATCACAATATTTTAATAAGTAATTATACTTTTCTACTGTGGCCTATGTTGATTTAAACACTTGAACCGAATCTGATGAGTATTTATGATCAGAAGAAAATCTTTTTTTCATATATGACAAACATAAAAATTTACAAAAATTGTTACATTATCAAATAATCTGTGTGTTCAGATAAAATTTAAATTGGCGTTATTGCAGTCATAGGTCTGACGGATAACAATGCTTGTTTTGATAAGAATTGTGCCTGTGCGTGTGCGTGCGTACGTGTAGCGTCGTTGAGGTTATGGTGTTATTTATTTACGTTCGCGCGTTCAGTCGTTCATGAAAACATCTCATTAATTGAGTACAGTCGTTCAAAATCAAAACGCGCATGTCGTTTGTTCCGTTGTTGTGGTGATTCTCGTGCGTTTGTACCACGACTGACATAGTTTTGTGTGTATGTGATCCGGTGAGTTGATGTGAGGTAATTTGCGTGCCGTTTTATACGATGGCAAATGGCAATCGAGGTAAATACTATTTGATCTTCTTCTTCTACTTCGCCTTCCTCCCAACTATTTAGGGTCGGCCACCCTTGTCCTACATCTCCACTTTACTCGGTCAATCACATCTCCTCTGCACACACCGACAGCCCTCATGTCATTCTCCAATTAAATACTATTTGATCCTTATTATTATAATGATTATTATTATTATTATTAATATTATTTCTGTTATTATTATTGAATATTGTTCTTATTATTATTGTAATTACTATTTATCGCCAGTAAAGCAAAAGTTTTAATAATATCAAAATGTATTAGTAGGTGAACACCTATACTTAACGATGCTAAGACTTAAGTATAGGTGTTCACCTACTAATACATTTTGATATTATTATACTATAATACTATAAGTATAAGTATACTTATAGTATTATAGTATAATATTTAACAACATAACGATATTAAGACTTATGTTGTTAAATATTATAATCAAGTATGTTCATTACATAAATTTGTTAATACAGTCCACATACAATTTTATTTGATTTATTATCTTTTTATGTGGCTTATTGATTTTTGTCTTTTATTATATTATTTATCTCAACACTGGTTTCGTTCAGTACCAAACATGTGAGTAAACAGTGATAAATACTAATAATAAAAAAAAAAAAACACTGTCACTGAGATACAAATTGTTTTCAACATACAATTACATTAAATGTGTTTCATGAGTTTATTCGAAATAAATTACTCAATGAATAAATTATTATATAATAATATGTTGTTGATTTTTCAGGCATATCGTCTTTTTCAATTATAATTCATGATCATATATATTTTATATTTATCAACATGGGCATAGTTGATATAATTATCTATGATGTCTATAAAGACCTAGAAAAATGTATTCCAAAACTATGTTTAACTTGAAAAAAAGGAAAGATAATATTTTCAAGAATAAATAATTTATATATGACTCATTATTAATCTGCATTTTATTTTATAATATGAATAAGATAAAACTATTAAAATTAAACTATTAAATTAAACTTAATTCTCTTGTATTCATATTATAAATAAAATTATAAAAAAATGTAAAGGACAATTTCAGATAATATGTTTTAAATATAAGTAAACACCCTTAGTGGCCCGCAAAAGTATTTTCTAAGGACTATAGCCTCCCCATGGCTTAATGTATACTAAACCTATGTTTAACAAAATATTCTCAGAATAACAAATTTTATAAAATTTAAATTTGATCATCAACAATTTTTTTTTTTAAATTGCTTTTTAATTCAATTGTAGAACAAACTAAATAATTTGGTTAAAATGCATGGACTGCCATGAGATCCCAAATGGGATACCTAGTTGTATTACATTTTTTCAGTGGATTATGTTAAAAATATAATTATGGTATTAAATACGTTTACCATTTATATTTAAACTTTACAAATGTTCAAATTCATTGTTATCTATACGATTGGTATTAATTGTTGTAACCTTTTACATTTCATAAGTTTCTTATACATTTTTGTATTTATTTGTTGTTTATATTTAGTGTATACAATGACTTAAAATTCTATCTCATCTATTATTTAAATCTTCTAAAATTGTTTTCTATGTTATTAGTAATATGAGTAGTAATATTCTTACTACTAACAATAGATTTGTCAATATAAATTCTTATATGTTTTTTTTCCAAAATGTTGAAACATTGCATTTATTTTGTTAATAGTCTTCTTCTTCTTCTTCTACTTCGCCTTCCTCCCAACTATTTGGGGTCGGCCACCCTTGTCCTACACCTCCACTTTACTCGGTCAATCACATCTCCTCTGCACACACCGACAGCCCTCATGTCATTCTCCAAAGTCTCCAACCATCTCTTTTTTGGTCTTCCTCTTCCTCTTTTCCCTTCAACGTCCATCTTCATAACCACTCTTACTGCATTCATTTCCTCTCGCCTCATCACATGCCCAAACCATCTCAGCCTACTATTTTGTTAATAGTACCAGAACTATATATTCCTATATTGTACCTAATTTTTTAAACAAGAGTTAAAAACACTTTTATATATTTTTTGATTTATTCTCAATTTTTTTTCATTGCACTATATACTATATTGTAAATAGGAAAATTTAGTCACAATTTATACACTGTATATATGTAAAAATATGGAAAATTTCCAAATATGGAAAAGTTATTAAAATCATATGTTATATTGTTCATTTTTAAAGATATAAATGTTTGATTATTCATTGATTTAAGTCATTATATAGATATAGTTTCCATTTCTAATACTTGTACCACTTGGGCATTAATTTTGTCAAAACATTGTATCCGATTCAGTATATTTTGAGATTTTTCATTGGTTTATTCGCTGATAATATATTTTGGATCTAACCCCATTTTCCAGTCATAGCAACTATGTTTAGTATTATTTAAACTTTAAAGTTTAGTTGTACTTTTTCTTTTTTTAAGGATGCACCATTTATATAACTGTTAAAACTATGTCTATGTTTTTGGAAAATTCTAATGGTATTGTTATATTTTTAAATTCAGTGTAACTCATAACTTTATATTTATTTAGGGTTTAATCTTGTTAACTATGATGCTAATAAAATTTAAATTATATTTTAGGTTGTTGTTGCCGTTATAGTTAAAGTGCTGTCTTCATATTTCGTTTGTGTGCAAATGATTCTCAGTACTCCAACTCAAGCCATGCTAAATTTCTGGAAGACAATTATTTTCATATGAGATATATCTAAGTACGATTTATAAATAAATAATTTTTAATATTATACACTGTTTTTGTCAAATGTATCTCAAAAATTAATACTTCGATGTAATTTGTAAATATTCGCGCATCATAGATGCATACTTAAGATATGTAAAAATCTAAAGGCTGTCAAGTTCAAATTTTAAGCAAATCTTGCTTTTGTCAAAACATTGTATCCGATTCAGAATATTTTGAGATTTTTCATTGGTTTACTCGCTGACAATATATTTTGGATCTCTAACTATTTTCCAGTCATAGAAATTATGTTTAGTATTAGTTAAACTTTGATGTTTAGTTTTATTTCTCTTTTTTTAAGGATGCTCTGTCTATATAAATGATAAAAATATGTTTATGTTTTTGGAAAATTCGAATGGAACCGTTATATTTTATATTTGAGCGTAGTCCATAACTTTATATTTATTTAAGTTTTAATCTAGTTGACTATGATGCTAATAAAATTTAATTTTTGTTTTAGGTTGTTGTTGCCATTATAGTTATACTGCTGTCTTCATATTTCGTATGTATGCAAATGATTCTCAGTACTCCAATTCAAGCCATACTACATATTTGGAAGACAATTAGTTTCATATGAAATATATCTAAGTACGATTTATATATAAATAATTTTTAATATTATACACTGTTTTTGTCAAATGTATCCCAATAATTTATACGTCGATGTAAAAAGTTGTAAATATTTTCGCATCATAGATGCATACTTCAAATATGTATCAATCTAAAATCCGTTAAGTTAAAGTTTTAAACAAATCTGGCTTTACAACATATATTCATTAAAACTCAGATAATTGGATCTATTATACCTTAGGTAATAATACATTTGTTGTATTATTGTTTTTCAATTATTATTTGTCACATTGTATAAATTCACTTTGTATTCAATTTAACTATCAATTTATTATTTTTTTCAAACATGGAAAAGTTATTACAATCATATATTATTTGTTTCATTGTGAAAGATATAAATGTTTGATGATACTTTGATTTAAGTTATTATATAGATATAGTTTACATTTCTAACACTTGTACCACTTGTGCATTAATTTTCTCAAAACATTGTATCCGATTCAGTATATTTTGAGATTTTTCATTGGTTTACTTGCTGATAATATATTTTGGGTCTATTACTATTTTTCAGTCATAGCAATTATGTTTAGTATTATTTAAACTTTAATGTTTAGTTTTATTTCTCTTTTTTTAAGGATGCACTTTCTAAATAAATGATAAAAATATGTTTATGTTTTTGGAAAATTCAAAGGAAACTGTTATATTTTTAAATTGAGTGTAACCCTTTACTTTATACTTTTTTAAGGTTTAATCTAGTTTACTATGATGCTGATAAATTGAATTTTTGTTTTAGGTTGTTGTTGCTGTTATAGTTATACTGCTGTCTTCATATTTCGTTTGTGTGCAAATGATTCTCAGTACTTCATCTCAAGCCATACTAAATTTCTGGAAGGCAATTAGTTTCATATGAAATATATCATAAAGTACGGTTTATATGTAAATAATGTTGAATATTATACACTGTTTTTGTCTAATGTATCTCAAGAATTAATACTTCGATGTAATAAGTAGTAAATTGTCGCGCATCATAGATGCATACTTAAGATATGTAACAATCTAAAGGCTTTCAAGTTCAAATTTTAAACAAATCTGATTTTACAGCATAATTTCATTAATACTCAGATAATTGGACCTATTATACCTCACGTAGTAATACATTTGTTGTATTATGATTTATCAATTATTATTTGTCACATTGTATAAATTCACTATGTATTCAATTTAAATGTCATTTAATATTTTTTTCCAAATATGGAAAAGTTATTAAAATCATATGTTATATTGTTCATTTTAAAGATATAAATGTTTGATTATTCATTGATTTAAGTCATTATATAGATATAGTTTCCATTTCTAACACTTGTACCACTTGGGCATTAATTTTGTCAAAACATTGTATCCGATTCAGTATATTTTGAGATTTTTCATTAGTTTAATCGCTGATAAAGTATTTTGGATCTTTTACTATTTTCCAGTCATAGAAATTATGTTTAGTATTATTTAAACTTTAAAGTTTAGTTGTACTTTCTCTTTTTTTAATGATGCACCATTCATATAACTCTTAAAACTATGTTTATGTTTTTGGAAATTTCAAATGGTATTGTTATATTTTTAAATTGTGTGTAACTCATAACTTTATATTTATTCAAGGTGTAATCTTGTTTACTATGATGCTAATAAAATTTAATATTTATTTTAGGTTATTGTTGCTGTTATAGTTATACTGCTGTCTTCATATATCGTCTGTGTGCAAATGATTCTCAGTACTCCAACTCAAGCCATGCTAAATTTCTGGAAGACAATTATTTTCATATGAAATATATCTTTAAGTACGATTTATATATAAATAATTTTTAATATTATACACTGCTTTTGTCAAATGTATCTCAATAATTAATACTTCGATGTAGTAAGTTGTAAATATTCGCGCATCATAGATGCATACTTAAGATATGTAAAAATCTAAAGGCTGTCAAATTCAAATTTTAAAAAAATCTGGCTTAACAGCATAATTTTATTAAAACTCAGATAATTGGATCTATTATACCTTACCTAATAATACATTTGTTGTCTTAGAGTTTTTCAAATATTATTTGTCACATTGTATAAATTCACTTTGTATTCAATTTAACTATCAATTTATTATTTTTTTCAAACATGGAAAAGTTATTACAATCATATATTATTTGTTTCATTGTGAAAGATATAAATGTTTGATGATACTTTGATTTAAGTTATTATATAGATATAGTTTACATTTCTAACACTTGTACCACTTGTGCATTAATTTTCTCAAAACATTGTATCCGATTCAGTATATTTTGAGATTTTTCATTGGTTTACTTGCTGATAATATATTTTGGGTCTATTACTATTTTTCAGTCATAGCAATTATGTTTAGTATTATTTAAACTTTAATGTTTAGTTTTATTTCTCTTTTTTTAAGGATGCACTTTCTAAATAAATGATAAAAATATGTTTATGTTTTTGGAAAATTCAAAGGAAACTGTTATATTTTTAAATTGAGTGTAACCCTTTACTTTATACTTTTTTAAGGTTTAATCTAGTTTACTATGATGCTGATAAATTGAATTTTTGTTTTAGGTTGTTGTTGCTGTTATAGTTATACTGCTGTCCTCATATTTCGTTTGTGTGCAAATGATTCTCAGTACTTCATCTCAAGCCATACTAAATTTCTGGAAGGCAATTAGTTTCATATGAAATATATCATAAAGTACGGTTTATATGTAAATAATGTTGAATATTATACACTGTTTTTGTCTAATGTATCTCAAGAATTAATACTTCGATGTAATAAGTAGTAAATTGTCGCGCATCATAGATGCATACTTAAGATATGTAACAATCTAAAGGCTTTCAAGTTCAAATTTTAAACAAATCTGATTTTACAGCATAATTTCATTAATACTCAGATAATTGGACCTATTATACCTCACGTAGTAATACATTTGTTGTATTATGATTTATCAATTATTATTTGTCACATTGTATAAATTCACTATGTATTCAATTTAATTGTCATTTAATATTTTTTTCCAAATATGGAAAAGTTATTAAAATCATATGTTATATTGTTCATTTTAAAGATATAAATGTTTGATTATTCATTGATTTAAGTCATTATATAGATATAGTTTCCATTTCTAACACTTGTACCACTTGGGCATTAATTTTGTCAAAACATTGTATCCGATTCAGTATATTTTGAGATTTTTCATTAGTTTAATCGCTGATAAAGTATTTTGGATCTTTTACTATTTTCCAGTCATAGAAATTATGTTTAGTATTATTTAAACTTTAAAGTTTAGTTGTACTTTCTCTTTTTTTAATGATGCACCATTCATATAACTCTTAAAACTATGTTTATGTTTTTGGAAATTTCAAATGGTATTGTTATATTTTTAAATTGTGTGTAACTCATAACTTTATATTTATTCAAGGTGTAATCTTGTTTACTATGATGCTAATAAAATTTAATATTTATTTTAGGTTATTGTTGCTGTTATAGTTATACTGCTGTCTTCATATATCGTCTGTGTGCAAATGATTCTCAGTACTCCAACTCAAGCCATGCTAAATTTCTGGAAGACAATTATTTTCATATGAAATATATCTTTAAGTACGATTTATATATAAATAATTTTTAATATTATACACTGCTTTTGTCAAATGTATCTCAATAATTAATACTTCGATGTAGTAAGTTGTAAATATTCGCGCATCATAGATGCATACTTAAGATATGTAAAAATCTAAAGGCTGTCAAATTCAAATTTTAAAAAAATCTGGCTTAACAGCATAATTTTATTAAAACTCAGATAATTGGATCTATTATACCTTACCTAATAATACATTTGTTGTCTTAGAGTTTTTCAAATATTATTTGTCACATTGTATAAATTCACTTTGTATTCAATTTAACTATCAATTTATTATTTTTTTCAAACATGGAAAAGTTATTACAATCATATATTATTTGTTTCATTGTGAAAGATATAAATGTTTGATGATACTTTGATTTAAGTTATTATATAGATATAGTTTACATTTCTAATACTTGTACCACTTGTGCATTAATTTTCTCAAAACATTGTATCCGATTCAGTATATTTTGAGATTTTTCATTGGTTTACTTGCTGATAATATATTTTGGGTCTATTACTATTTTTCAGTCATAGCAATTATGTTTAGTATTATTTAAACTTTAATGTTTAGTTTTATTTCTCTTTTTTTAAGGATGCACTTTCTAAATAAATGATAAAAATATGTTTATGTTTTTGGAAAATTCAAAGGAAACTGTTATATTTTTAAATTGAGTGTAACCCTTTACTTTATACTTTTTTAAGGTTTAATCTAGTTTACTATGATGCTGATAAATTGAATTTTTGTTTTAGGTTGTTGTTGCTGTTATAGTTATACTGCTGTCTTCATATTTCGTTTGTGTGCAAATGATTCTCAGTACTTCATCTCAAGCCATACTAAATTTCTGGAAGGCAATTAGTTTCATATGAAATATATCATAAAGTACGGTTTATATGTAAATAATGTTGAATATTATACACTGTTTTTGTCTAATGTATCTCAAGAATTAATACTTCGATGTAATAAGTAGTAAATTGTCGCGCATCATAGATGCATACTTAAGATATGTAACAATCTAAAGGCTTTCAAGTTCAAATTTTAAACAAATCTGATTTTACAACATAATTTCATTAATACTCAGATAATTGGACCTATTATACCTTACGTAGTAATACATTTGTTGTATTATGGTTTATCAATTATTATTTGTCACATTGTATAAATTCACTATGTATTCAATTTAATTGTCATTTAATATTTTTTTCCAAATATGGAAAAGTTATTAAAATCATATGTTATATATTTCATTGTGAAAGATATAAATGTTTGATGATACTTTGATTTAAGTTATTATATAGATATAGTTTACATTTCTAACACTTGTACCACTTGTGCATTAATTTTCTCAAAACATTGTATCCGATTCAGTATATTTTGAGATTTTTCATTGGTTTACTTGCTGATAATATATTTTGGGTCTATTACTATTTTCCAGTCATAGAAATTATGTTTAGTATTATTTAAACTTTAATGTTTAGTTTTATTTCTCTTTTTTTAAGGATGCACTTTCTAAATAAATGATAAAAATATGTTTATGTTTTTGGAAAATTCAAAGGAAACTGTTATATTTTTAAATTGAGTGTAACCCTTTACTTTATACTTTTTTAAGGTTTAATCTAGTTTACTATGATGCTGATAAATTTAATTTTTGTTTTAGGTTGTTGTTGCTGTTATAGTTATACTGCTGTCTTCATATTTCGTTTGTGTGCAAATGATTCTCAGTACTTCATCTCAAGCCATACTAAATTTCTGGAAGGCAATTAGTTTCATATGAAATATATCATAAAGTACGGTTTATATGTAAATAATGTTGAATATTATACACTGTTTTTGTCTAATGTATCTCAAGAATTAATACTTCGATGTAATAAGTAGTAAATTGTCGCGCATCATAGATGCATACTTAAGATATGTAACAATCTAAAGGCTTTCAAGTTCAAATTTTAAACAAATCTGATTTTACAGCATAATTTCATTAATACTCAGATAATTGGACCTATTATACCTTACGTAGTAATACATTTGTTGTATTATGGTTTATCAATTATTATTTGTCACATTGTATAAATTCACTATGTATTCAATTTAACTGTCATTTAATATTTTTTTCCAAATATGGAAAAGTTATTAAAATCATATGTTATATTGTTCATTTTTAAAGATATAAATGTTTGATTATTCATTGATTTAAGTCATTATATAGATATAGTTTCCATTTCTAACACTTGTACCACTTGGGCATTAATTTTGTCAAAACATTGTATCCGATTCAGTATATTTTGAGATTTTTCATTAGTTTAATCGCTGATAAAGTATTTTGGATCTTTTACTATTTTTCAGTCATAGAAATTATGTTTAGTATTATTTAAACTTTAAAGTTTAGTTGTACTTTCTCTTTTTTTAATGATGCACCATTCATATAACTCTTAAAACTATGTTTATGTTTTTGGAAATTTCAAATGGTATTGTTATATTTTTAAATTGTGTATAACTCATAACTTTATATTTATTCAAGGTGTAATCTTGTTTACTATGATGCTAATAAAATTTAATATTTATTTTAGGTTATTGTTGCTGTTATAGTTATACTGCTGTCTTCATATATCGTCTGTGTGCAAAAGATTCTCAGTACTCCAACTCAAGCCATGCTAAATTTCTGGAAGACAATTATTTTCATATGAAATATATCTTTAAGTACTATTTATATATAAATAATTTTTAATATTATACACTGCTTTTGTCAAATGTATCTCAATAATTAATACTTCGATGTAGTAAGTTGTAAATATTCGCGCATCATAGATGCATACTTAAGATATGTAAAAATCTAAAGGCTGTCAAATTCAAATTTTAAAAAAATCTGGCTTAACAGCATAATTTTATTAAAACTCAGATAATTGGATCTATTATACCTTACGTAGTAATACATTTGTTGTATTATGGTTTATCAATTATTATTTGTCACATTGTATAAATTCACTATGTATTCAATTTAATTGTCATTTAATATTTTTTTCCAAATATGGAAAAGTTATTAAAATCATATGTTATATATTTCATTGTGAAAGATATAAATGTTTGATGATACTTTGATTTAAGTTATTATATAGATATAGTTTACATTTCTAACACTTGTACCACTTGTGCATTAATTTTCTCAAAACATTGTATCCGATTCAGTATATTTTGAGATTTTTCATTGGTTTACTTGCTGATAATATATTTTGGGTCTATTACTATTTTTCAGTCATAGCTATTATGTTTAGTATTATTTAAACTTTAATGTTTAGTTTTATTTCTCTTTTTTTAAGGATGCACTTTCTAAATAAATGATAAAAATATGTTTATGTTTTTGGAAAATTCAAAGGAAACTGTTATATTTTTAAATTGAGTGTAACCCTTTACTTTATACTTTTTTAAGGTTTAATCTAGTTTACTATGATGCTGATAAATTTAATTTTTGTTTTAGGTTGTTGTTGCTGTTATAGTTATACTGCTGTCTTCATATTTCGTTTGTGTGCAAATGATTCTCAGTACTTCATCTCAAGCCATACTAAATTTCTGGAAGGCAATTAGTTTCATATGAAATATATCATAAAGTACGGTTTATATGTAAATAATGTTGAATATTATACACTGTTTTTGTCTAATGTATCTCAAGAATTAATACTTCGATGTAATAAGTAGTAAATTGTCGCGCATCATGGATGCATACTTAAGATATGTAACAATCTAAAGGCTTTCAAGTTCAAATTTTAAACAAATCTGATTTTACAACATAATTTCATTAATACTCAGATAATTGGACCTATTATACCTTACGTAGTAATACATTTGTTGTATTATGGTTTATCAATTATTATTTGTCACATTGTATAAATTCACTATGTATTCAATTTAATTGTCATTTAATATTTTTTTCCAAATATGGAAAAGTTATTAAAATCATATGTTATATATTTCATTGTGAAAGATATAAATGTTTGATGATACTTTGATTTAAGTTATTATATAGATATAGTTTACATTTCTAACACTTGTACCACTTGTGCATTAATTTTCTCAAAACATTGTATCCGATTCAGTATATTTTGAGATTTTTCATTGGTTTACTTGCTGATAATATATTTTGGGTCTATTACTATTTTCCAGTCATAGAAATTATGTTTAGTATTATTTAAACTTTAATGTTTAGTTTTATTTCTCTTTTTTTAAGGATGCACTTTCTAAATAAATGATAAAAATATGTTTATGTTTTTGGAAAATTCAAAGGAAACTGTTATATTTTTAAATTGAGTGTAACCCTTTACTTTATACTTTTTTAAGGTTTAATCTAGTTTACTATGATGCTGATAAATTTAATTTTTGTTTTAGGTTGTTGTTGCTGTTATAGTTATACTGCTGTCTTCATATTTCGTTTGTGTGCAAATGATTCTCAGTACTTCATCTCAAGCCATACTAAATTTCTGGAAGGCAATTAGTTTCATATGAAATATATCATAAAGTACGGTTTATATGTAAATAATGTTGAATATTATACACTGTTTTTGTCTAATGTATCTCAAGAATTAATACTTCGATGTAATAAGTAGTAAATTGTCGCGCATCATAGATGCATACTTAAGATATGTAACAATCTAAAGGCTTTCAAGTTCAAATTTTAAACAAATCTGATTTTACAGCATAATTTCATTAATACTCAGATAATTGGACCTATTATACCTTACGTAGTAATACATTTGTTGTATTATGGTTTATCAATTATTATTTGTCACATTGTATAAATTCACTATGTATTCAATTTAACTGTCATTTAATATTTTTTTCCAAATATGGAAAAGTTATTAAAATCATATGTTATATTGTTCATTTTTAAAGATATAAATGTTTGATTATTCATTGATTTAAGTCATTATATAGATATAGTTTCCATTTCTAACACTTGTACCACTTGGGCATTAATTTTGTCAAAACATTGTATCCGATTCAGTATATTTTGAGATTTTTCATTAGTTTAATCGCTGATAAAGTATTTTGGATCTTTTACTATTTTTCAGTCATAGAAATTATGTTTAGTATTATTTAAACTTTAAAGTTTAGTTGTACTTTCTCTTTTTTTAATGATGCACCATTCATATAACTCTTAAAACTATGTTTATGTTTTTGGAAATTTCAAATGGTATTGTTATATTTTTAAATTGTGTATAACTCATAACTTTATATTTATTCAAGGTGTAATCTTGTTTACTATGATGCTAATAAAATTTAATATTTATTTTAGGTTATTGTTGCTGTTATAGTTATACTGCTGTCTTCATATATCGTCTGTGTGCAAATGATTCTCAGTACTCCAACTCAAGCCATGCTAAATTTCTGGAAGACAATTATTTTCATATGAAATATATCTTTAAGTACGATTTATATATAAATAATTTTTAATATTATACACTGCTTTTGTCAAATGTATCTCAATAATTAATACTTCGATGTAGTAAGTTGTAAATATTCGCGCATCATAGATGCATACTTAAGATATGTAAAAATCTAAAGGCTGTCAAATTCAAATTTTAAAAAAATCTGGCTTAACAGCATAATTTTATTAAAACTCAGATAATTGGATCTATTATACCTTACCTAATAATACATTTGTTGTCTTAGAGTTTTTCAAATATTATTTGTCACATTGTATAAATTCACTTTGTATTCAATTTAACTATCAATTTATTATTTTTTTCAAACATGGAAAAGTTATTACAATCATATATTATTTGTTTCATTGTGAAAGATATAAATGTTTGATGATACTTTGATTTAAGTTATTATATAGATATAGTTTACATTTCTAACACTTGTACCACTTGTGCATTAATTTTCTCAAAACATTGTATCCGATTCAGTATATTTTGAGATTTTTCATTGGTTTACTTGCTGATAATATATTTTGGGTCTATTACTATTTTTCAGTCATAGCAATTATGTTTAGTATTATTTAAACTTTAATGTTTAGTTTTATTTCTCTTTTTTTAAGGATGCACTTTCTAAATAAATGATAAAAATATGTTTATGTTTTTGGAAAATTCAAAGGAAACTGTTATATTTTTAAATTGAGTGTAACCCTTTACTTTATACTTTTTTAAGGTTTAATCTAGTTTACTATGATGCTGATAAATTTAATTTTTGTTTTAGGTTGTTGTTGCTGTTATAGTTATACTGCTGTCTTCATATTTCGTTTGTGTGCAAATGATTCTCAGTACTTCATCTCAAGCCATACTAAATTTCTGGAAGGCAATTAGTTTCATATGAAATATATCATAAAGTACGGTTTATATGTAAATAATGTTGAATATTATACACTGTTTTTGTCTAATGTATCTCAAGAATTAATACTTCGATGTAATAAGTAGTAAATTGTCGCGCATCATAGATGCATACTTAAGATATGTAACAATCTAAAGGCTTTCAAGTTCAAATTTTAAACAAATCTGATTTTACAGCATAATTTCATTAATACTCAGATAATTGGACCTATTATACCTTACGTAGTAATACATTTGTTGTATTATGGTTTATCAATTATTATTTGTCACATTGTATAAATTCACTATGTATTCAATTTAACTGTCATTTAATATTTTTTTCCAAATATGGAAAAGTTATTAAAATCATATGTTATATTGTTCATTTTTAAAGATATAAATGTTTGATTATTCATTGATTTAAGTCATTATATAGATATAGTTTCCATTTCTAACACTTGTACCACTTGGGCATTAATTTTGTCAAAACATTGTATCCGATTCAGTATATTTTGAGATTTTTCATTAGTTTAATCGCTGATAAAGTATTTTGGATCTTTTACTATTTTCCAGTCATAGAAATTATGTTTAGTATTATTTAAACTTTAAAGTTTAGTTGTACTTTCTCTTTTTTTAATGATGCACCATTCATATAACTCTTAAAACTATGTTTATGTTTTTGTAAATTTCAAATGGTATTGTTATATTTTTAAATTGTGTGTAACTCATAACTTTATATTTATTCAAGGTGTAATCTTGTTTACTATGATGCTAATAAAATTTAATATTTATTTTAGGTTATTGTTGCTGTTATAGTTATACTGCTGTCTTCATATATCGTCTGTGTGCAAATGATTCTCAGTACTCCAACTCAAGCCATGCTAAATTTCTGGAAGACAATTATTTTCATATGAAATATATCTTTAAGTACTATTTATATATAAATAATTTTTAATATTATACACTGCTTTTGTCAAATGTATCTCAATAATTAATACTTCGATGTAGTAAGTTGTAAATATTCGCGCATCATAGATGCATACTTAAGATATGTAAAAATCTAAAGGCTGTCAAATTCAAATTTTAAAAAAATCTGGCTTAACAGCATAATTTTATTAAAACTCAGATAATTGGATCTATTATACCTTACCTAATAATACATTTGTTGTCTTAGAGTTTTTCAAATATTATTTGTCACATTGTATAAATTCACTTTGTATTCAATTTAACTATCAATTTATTATTTTTTTCAAACATGGAAAAGTTATTACAATCATATATTATTTGTTTCATTGTGAAAGATATAAATGTTTGATGATACTTTGATTTAAGTTATTATATAGATATAGTTTACATTTCTAACACTTGTACCACTTGTGCATTAATTTTCTCAAAACATTGTATCCGATTCAGTATATTTTGAGATTTTTCATTGGTTTACTTGCTGATAATATATTTTGGGTCTATTACTATTTTTCAGTCATAGCAATTATGTTTAGTATTATTTAAACTTTAATGTTTAGTTTTATTTCTCTTTTTTTAAGGATGCACTTTCTAAATAAATGATAAAAATATGTTTATGTTTTTGGAAAATTCAAAGGAAACTGTTATATTTTTAAATTGAGTGTAACCCTTTACTTTATACTTTTTTAAGGTTTAATCTAGTTTACTATGATGCTGATAAATTTAATTTTTGTTTTAGGTTGTTGTTGCTGTTATAGTTATACTGCTGTCTTCATATTTCGTTTGTGTGCAAATGATTCTCAGTACTTCATCTCAAGCCATACTAAATTTCTGGAAGGCAATTAGTTTCATATGAAATATATCATAAAGTACGGTTTATATGTAAATAATGTTGAATATTATACACTGTTTTTGTCTAATGTATCTCAAGAATTAATACTTCGATGTAATAAGTAGTAAATTGTCGCGCATCATAGATGCATACTTAAGATATGTAACAATCTAAAGGCTTTCAAGTTCAAATTTTAAACAAATCTGATTTTACAGCATAATTTCATTAATACTCAGATAATTGGACCTATTATACCTTACGTAGTAATACATTTGTTGTATTATGGTTTATCAATTATTATTTGTCACATTGTATAAATTCACTATGTATTCAATTTAACTGTCATTTAATATTTTTTTCCAAATATGGAAAAGTTATTAAAATCATATGTTATATTGTTCATTTTTAAAGATATAAATGTTTGATTATTCATTGATTTAAGTCATTATATAGATATAGTTTCCATTTCTAACACTTGTACCACTTGGGCATTAATTTTGTCAAAACATTGTATCCGATTCAGTATATTTTGAGATTTTTCATTAGTTTAATCGCTGATAAAGTATTTTGGATCTTTTACTATTTTCCAGTCATAGAAATTATGTTTAGTATTATTTAAACTTTAAAGTTTAGTTGTACTTTCTCTTTTTTTAATGATGCACCATTCATATAACTCTTAAAACTATGTTTATGTTTTTGTAAATTTCAAATGGTATTGTTATATTTTTAAATTGTGTGTAACTCATAACTTTATATTTATTCAAGGTGTAATCTTGTTTACTATGATGCTAATAAAATTTAATATTTATTTTAGGTTATTGTTGCTGTTATAGTTATACTGCTGTCTTCATATATCGTCTGTGTGCAAATGATTCTCAGTACTCCAACTCAAGCCATGCTAAATTTCTGGAAGACAATTATTTTCATATGAAATATATCTTTAAGTACTATTTATATATAAATAATTTTTAATATTATACACTGCTTTTGTCAAATGTATCTCAATAATTAATACTTCGATGTAGTAAGTTGTAAATATTCGCGCATCATAGATGCATACTTAAGATATGTAAAAATCTAAAGGCTGTCAAATTCAAATTTTAAAAAAATCTGGCTTAACAGCATAATTTTATTAAAACTCAGATAATTGGATCTATTATACCTTACCTAATAATACATTTGTTGTCTTAGAGTTTTTCAAATATTATTTGTCACATTGTATAAATTCACTTTGTATTCAATTTAACTATCAATTTATTATTTTTTTCAAACATGGAAAAGTTATTACAATCATATATTATTTGTTTCATTGTGAAAGATATAAATGTTTGATGATACTTTGATTTAAGTTATTATATAGATATAGTTTACATTTCTAACACTTGTACCACTTGTGCATTAATTTTCTCAAAACATTGTATCCGATTCAGTATATTTTGAGATTTTTCATTGGTTTACTTGCTGATAATATATTTTGGGTCTATTACTATTTTTCAGTCATAGCAATTATGTTTAGTATTATTTAAACTTTAATGTTTAGTTTTATTTCTCTTTTTTTAAGGATGCACTTTCTAAATAAATGATAAAAATATGTTTATGTTTTTGGAAAATTCAAAGGAAACTGTTATATTTTTAAATTGAGTGTAACCCTTTACTTTATACTTTTTTAAGGTTTAATCTAGTTTACTATGATGCTGATAAATTTAATTTTTGTTTTAGGTTGTTGTTGCTGTTATAGTTATACTGCTGTCTTCATATTTCGTTTGTGTGCAAATGATTCTCAGTACTTCATCTCAAGCCATACTAAATTTCTGGAAGGCAATTAGTTTCATATGAAATATATCATAAAGTACGGTTTATATGTAAATAATGTTGAATATTATACACTGTTTTTGTCTAATGTATCTCAAGAATTAATACTTCGATGTAATAAGTAGTAAATTGTCGCGCATCATAGATGCATACTTAAGATATGTAACAATCTAAAGGCTTTCAAGTTCAAATTTTAAACAAATCTGATTTTACAGCATAATTTCATTAATACTCAGATAATTGGACCTATTATACCTTACGTAGTAATACATTTGTTGTATTATGGTTTATCAATTATTATTTGTCACATTGTATAAATTCACTATGTATTCAATTTAACTGTCATTTAATATTTTTTTCCAAATATGGAAAAGTTATTAAAATCATATGTTATATTGTTCATTTTTAAAGATATAAATGTTTGATTATTCATTGATTTAAGTCATTATATAGATATAGTTTCCATTTCTAACACTTGTACCACTTGGGCATTAATTTTGTCAAAACATTGTATCCGATTCAGTATATTTTGAGATTTTTCATTAGTTTAATCGCTGATAAAGTATTTTGGATCTTTTACTATTTTCCAGTCATAGAAATTATGTTTAGTATTATTTAAACTTTAAAGTTTAGTTGTACTTTCTCTTTTTTTAATGATGCACCATTCATATTACTCTTAAAACTATGTTTATGTTTTTGTAAATTTCAAATGGTATTGTTATATTTTTAAATTGTGTGTAACTCATAACTTTATATTTATTCAAGGTGTAATCTTGTTTACTATGATGCTAATAAAATTTAATATTTATTTTAGGTTATTGTTGCTGTTATAGTTATACTGCTGTCTTCATATATCGTCTGTGTGCAAATGATTCTCAGTACTCCAACTCAAGCCATGCTAAATTTCTGGAAGACAATTATTTTCATATGAAATATATCTTTAAGTACGATTTATATATAAATAATTTTTAATATTATACACTGCTTTTGTCAAATGTATCTCAATAATTAATACTTCGATGTAGTAAGTTGTAAATATTCGCGCATCATAGATGCATACTTAAGATATGTAAAAATCTAAAGGCTGTCAAATTCAAATTTTAAAAAAATCTGGCTTAACAGCATAATTTTATTAAAACTCAGATAATTGGATCTATTATACCTTACCTAATAATACATTTGTTGTCTTAGAGTTTTTCAAATATTATTTGTCACATTGTATAAATTCACTTTGTATTCAATTTAACTATCAGTTTATTATTTTTTTCAAACATGGAAAAGTTATTACAATCATATATTATTTGTTTCATTGTGAAAGATATAAATGTTTGATGATACTTTGATTTAAGTTATTATATAGATATAGTTTACATTTCTAACACTTGTACCACTTGTGCATTAATTTTCTCAAAACATTGTATCCGATTCAGTATATTTTGAGATTTTTCATTGGTTTACTTGCTGATAATATATTTTGGGTCTATTACTATTTTTCAGTCATAGCAATTATGTTTAGTATTATTTAAACTTTAATGTTTAGTTTTATTTCTCTTTTTTTAAGGATGCACTTTCTAAATAAATGATAAAAATATGTTTATGTTTTTGGAAAATTCAAAGGAAACTGTTATATTTTTAAATTGAGTGTAACCCTTTACTTTATACTTTTTTAAGGTTTAATCTAGTTTACTATGATGCTGATAAATTTAATTTTTGTTTTAGGTTGTTGTTGCTGTTATAGTTATACTGCTGCCTTCATATTTCGTTTGTGTGCAAATGATTCTCAGTACTTCATCTCAAGCCATACTAAATTTCTGGAAGGCAATTAGTTTCATATGAAATATATCATAAAGTACGGTTTATATGTAAATAATGTTGAATATAATACACTGTTTTTGTCTAATGTATCTCAAGAATTAATACTTCGATGTAATAAGTAGTAAATTGTCGCGCATCATAGATGCATACTTAAGATATGTAACAATCTAAAGGCTTTCAAGTTCAAATTTTAAACAAATCTGATTTTACAGCATAATTTCATTAATACTCAGATAATTGGATCTATTATACCTCACGTAGTAATACATTTGTTGTATTATGATTTATCAATTATTATTTGTCACATTGTATAAATTCACTATGTATTCAATTTAATTGTCATTTAATATTTTTTTCCAAATATGGAAAAGTTATTAAAATCATATGTTATATTGTTCATTTTTAAAGATATAAATGTTTGATTATTCATTGATTTAAGTCATTATATAGATATAGTTTCCATTTCTAACACTTGTACCACTTGGGCATTAATTTTGTCAAAACATTGTATCCGATTCAGTATATTTTGAGATTTTTCATTAGTTTAATCGCTGATAAAGTATTTTGGATCTTTTACTATTTTCCAGTCATAGAAATTATGTTTAGTATTATTTAAACTTTAAAGTTTAGTTGTACTTTCTCTTTTTTTAATGATGCACCATTCATATAACTCTTAAAACTATGTTTATGTTTTTGGAAATTTCAAATGGTATTGTTATATTTTTAAATTGTGTGTAACTCATAACTTTATATTTATTCAAGGTGTAATCTTGTTTACTATGATGCTAATAAAATTTAATATTTATTTTAGGTTATTGTTGCTGTTATAGTTATACTGCTGTCTTCATATATCGTCTGTGTGCAAATGATTCTCAGTACTCCAACTCAAGCCATGCTAAATTTCTGGAAGACAATTATTTTCATATGAAATATATCTTTAAGAACGATTTATATATAAATAATTTTTAATATTATACACTGCTTTTGTCAAATGTATCTCAATAATTAATACTTCGATGTAGTAAGTTGTAAATATTCGCGCATCATAGATGCATACTTAAGATATGTAAAAATCTAAAGGCTGTCAAATTCAAATTTTAAAAAAATCTGGCTTAACAGCATAATTTTATTAAAACTCAGATAATTGGATCTATTATACCTTACCTAATAATACATTTGTTGTCTTAGAGTTTTTCAAATATTATTTGTCACATTGTATAAATTCACTTTGTATTCAATTTAACTATCAATTTATTATTTTTTTCAAACATGGAAAAGTTATTACAATCATATATTATTTGTTCCATTGTGAAAGATATAAATGTTTGATGATACTTTGATTTAAGTTATTATATAGATATAGTTTACATTTCTAATACTTGTACCACTTGTGCATTAATTTTCTCAAAACATTGTATCCGATTCAGTATATTTTGAGATTTTTCATTGGTTTACTTGCTGATAATATATTTTGGGTCTATTACTATTTTTCAGTCATAGCAATTATGTTTAGTATTATTTAAACTTTAATGTTTAGTTTTATTTCTCTTTTTTTAAGGATGCACTTTCTAAATAAATGATAAAAATATGTTTATGTTTTTGGAAAATTCAAAGGAAACTGTTATATTTTTAAATTGAGTGTAACCCTTTACTTTATACTTTTTTAAGGTTTAATCTAGTTTACTATGATGCTGATAAATTGAATTTTTGTTTTAGGTTGTTGTTGCTGTTATAGTTATACTGCTGTCTTCATATTTCGTTTGTGTGCAAATGATTCTCAGTACTTCATCTCAAGCCATACTAAATTTCTGGAAGGCAATTAGTTTCATATGAAATATATCATAAAGTACGGTTTATATGTAAATAATGTTGAATATTATACACTGTTTTTGTCTAATGTATCTCAAGAATTAATACTTCGATGTAATAAGTAGTAAATTGTCGCGCATCATAGATGCATACTTAAGATATGTAACAATCTAAAGGCTTTCAAGTTCAAATTTTAAACAAATCTGATTTTACAACATAATTTCATTAATACTCAGATAATTGGACCTATTATACCTTACGTAGTAATACATTTGTTGTATTATGGTTTATCAATTATTATTTGTCACATTGTATAAATTCACTATGTATTCAATTTAATTGTCATTTAATATTTTTTTCCAAATATGGAAAAGTTATTAAAATCATATGTTATATATTTCATTGTGATAGATATAAATGTTTGATGATACTTTGATTTAAGTTATTATATAGATATAGTTTACATTTCTAACACTTGTACCACTTGTGCATTAATTTTCTCAAAACATTGTATCCGATTCAGTATATTTTGAGATTTTTCATTGGTTTACTTGCTGATAATATATTTTGGGTCTATTACTATTTTCCAGTCATAGAAATTATGTTTAGTATTATTTAAACTTTAATGTTTAGTTTTATTTCTCTTTTTTTAAGGATGCACTTTCTAAATAAATGATAAAAGTATGTTTATGTTTTTGGAAAATTCAAAGGAAACTGT
The DNA here is from genome assembly GCA_034509805.1 of Sipha maydis. Taxonomy (NCBI): domain Eukaryota; kingdom Metazoa; phylum Arthropoda; class Insecta; order Hemiptera; family Aphididae; genus Sipha; species Sipha maydis. The sequence goes on from JASXSY010001366.1 coordinate 85,076, forward strand.
TATATTTTTAAATTGAGTGTAACCCTTTACTTTATACTTTTTTAAGGTTTAATCTAGTTTACTATGATGCTGATAAATTTAATTTTTGTTTTAGGTTGTTGTTGCTGTTATAGTTATACTGCTGTCTTCATATTTCGTTTGTGTGCAAATGATTCTCAGTACTTCATCTCAAGCCATACTAAATTTCTGGAAGGCAATTAGTTTCATATGAAATATATCATAAAGTACGGTTTATATGTAAATAATGTTGAATATTATACACTGTTTTTGTCTAATGTATCTCAAGAATTAATACTTCGATGTAATAAGTAGTAAATTGTCGCGCATCATAGATGCATACTTAAGATATGTAACAATCTAAAGGCTTTCAAGTTCAAATTTTAAACAAATCTGATTTTACAGCATAATTTCATTAATACTCAGATAATTGGACCTATTATACCTTACGTAGTAATACATTTGTTGTATTATGGTTTATCAATTATTATTTGTCACATTGTATAAATTCACTATGTATTCAATTTAACTGTCATTTAATATTTTTTTCCAAATATGGAAAAGTTATTAAAATCATATGTTATATTGTTCATTTTTAAAGATATAAATGTTTGATTATTCATTGATTTAAGTCATTATATAGATATAGTTTCCATTTCTAACACTTGTACCACTTGGGCATTAATTTTGTCAAAACATTGTATCCGATTCAGTATATTTTGAGATTTTTCATTAGTTTAATCGCTGATAAAGTATTTTGGATCTTTTACTATTTTCCAGTCATAGAAATTATGTTTAGTATTATTTAAACTTTAATGTTTAGTTTTATTTCTCTTTTTTTAAGGATGCACTTTCTAAATAAATGATAAAAATATGTTTATGTTTTTGGAAAATTCAAAGGAAACTGTTATATTTTTAAATTGAGTGTAACCCTTTACTTTATACTTTTTTAAGGTTTAATCTAGTTTACTATGATGCTGATAAATTTAATTTTTGTTTTAGGTTGTTGTTGCTGTTATAGTTATACTGCTGTCTTCATATTTCGTTTGTGTGCAAATGATTCTCAGTACTTCATCTCAAGCCATACTAAATTTCTGGAAGGCAATTAGTTTCATATGAAATATATCATAAAGTACGGTTTATATGTAAATAATGTTGAATATTATACACTGTTTTTGTCTAATGTATCTCAAGAATTAATACTTCGATGTAATAAGTAGTAAATTGTCGCGCATCATAGATGCATACTTAAGATATGTAACAATCTAAAGGCTTTCAAGTTCAAATTTTAAACAAATCTGATTTTACAGCATAATTTCATTAATACTCAGATAATTGGACCTATTATACCTTACGTAGTAATACATTTGTTGTATTATGGTTTATCAATTATTATTTGTCACATTGTATAAATTCACTATGTATTCAATTTAACTGTCATTTAATATTTTTTTCCAAATATGGAAAAGTTATTAAAATCATATGTTATATTGTTCATTTTTAAAGATATAAATGTTTGATTATTCATTGATTTAAGTCATTATATAGATATAGTTTCCATTTCTAACACTTGTACCACTTGGGCATTAATTTTGTCAAAACATTGTATCCGATTCAGTATATTTTGAGATTTTTCATTAGTTTAATCGCTGATAAAGTATTTTGGATCTTTTACTATTTTCCAGTCATAGAAATTATGTTTAGTATTATTTAAACTTTAAAGTTTAGTTGTACTTTCTCTTTTTTTAATGATGCACCATTCATATAACTCTTAAAACTATGTTTATGTTTTTGTAAATTTCAAATGGTATTGTTATATTTTTAAATTGTGTGTAACTCATAACTTTATATTTATTCAAGGTGTAATCTTGTTTACTATGATGCTAATAAAATTTAATATTTATTTTAGGTTATTGTTGCTGTTATAGTTATACTGCTGTCTTCATATATCGTCTGTGTGCAAATGATTCTCAGTACTCCAACTCAAGCCATGCTAAATTTCTGGAAGACAATTATTTTCATATGAAATATATCTTTAAGTACTATTTATATATAAATAATTTTTAATATTATACACTGCTTTTGTCAAATGTATCTCAATAATTAATACTTCGATGTAGTAAGTTGTAAATATTCGCGCATCATAGATGCATACTTAAGATATGTAAAAATCTAAAGGCTGTCAAATTCAAATTTTAAAAAAATCTGGCTTAACAGCATAATTTTATTAAAACTCAGATAATTGGATCTATTATACCTTACCTAATAATACATTTGTTGTCTTAGAGTTTTTCAAATATTATTTGTCACATTGTATAAATTCACTTTGTATTCAATTTAACTATCAATTTATTATTTTTTTCAAACATGGAAAAGTTATTACAATCATATATTATTTGTTTCATTGTGAAAGATATAAATGTTTGATGATACTTTGATTTAAGTTATTATATAGATATAGTTTACATTTCTAACACTTGTACCACTTGTGCATTAATTTTCTCAAAACATTGTATCCGATTCAGTATATTTTGAGATTTTTCATTAGTTTAATCGCTGATAAAGTATTTTGGATCTTTTACTATTTTTCAGTCATAGAAATTATGTTTAGTATTATTTAAACTTTAAAGTTTAGTTGTACTTTCTCTTTTTTTAATGATGCACCATTCATATAACTCTTAAAACTATGTTTATGTTTTTGGAAATTTCAAATGGTATTGTTATATTTTTAAATTGTGTATAACTCATAACTTTATATTTATTCAAGGTGTAATCTTGTTTACTATGATGCTAATAAAATTTAATATTTATTTTAGGTTATTGTTGCTGTTATAGTTATACTGCTGTCTTCATATATCGTCTGTGTGCAAATGATTCTCAGTACTCCAACTCAAGCCATGCTAAATTTCTGGAAGACAATTATTTTCATATGAAATATATCTTTAAGTACGATTTATATATAAATAATTTTTAATATTATACACTGCTTTTGTCAAATGTATCTCAATAATTAATACTTCGATGTAGTAAGTTGTAAATATTCGCGCATCATAGATGCATACTTAAGATATGTAAAAATCTAAAGGCTGTCAAATTCAAATTTTAAAAAAATCTGGCTTAACAGCATAATTTTATTAAAACTCAGATAATTGGATCTATTATACCTTACCTAATAATACATTTGTTGTCTTAGAGTTTTTCAAATATTATTTGTCACATTGTATAAATTCACTTTGTATTCAATTTAACTATCAATTTATTATTTTTTTCAAACATGGAAAAGTTATTACAATCATATATTATTTGTTTCATTGTGAAAGATATAAATGTTTGATGATACTTTGATTTAAGTTATTATATAGATATAGTTTACATTTCTAACACTTGTACCACTTGTGCATTAATTTTCTCAAAACATTGTATCCGATTCAGTATATTTTGAGATTTTTCATTGGTTTACTTGCTGATAATATATTTTGGGTCTATTACTATTTTTCAGTCATAGCAATTATGTTTAGTATTATTTAAACTTTAATGTTTAGTTTTATTTCTCTTTTTTTAAGGATGCACTTTCTAAATAAATGATAAAAATATGTTTATGTTTTTGGAAAATTCAAAGGAAACTGTTATATTTTTAAATTGAGTGTAACCCTTTACTTTATACTTTTTTAAGGTTTAATCTAGTTTACTATGATGCTGATAAATTTAATTTTTGTTTTAGGTTGTTGTTGCTGTTATAGTTATACTGCTGTCTTCATATTTCGTTTGTGTGCAAATGATTCTCAGTACTTCATCTCAAGCCATACTAAATTTCTGGAAGGCAATTAGTTTCATATGAAATATATCATAAAGTACGGTTTATATGTAAATAATGTTGAATATTATACACTGTTTTTGTCTAATGTATCTCAAGAATTAATACTTCGATGTAATAAGTAGTAAATTGTCGCGCATCATAGATGCATACTTAAGATATGTAACAATCTAAAGGCTTTCAAGTTCAAATTTTAAACAAATCTGATTTTACAGCATAATTTCATTAATACTCAGATAATTGGACCTATTATACCTTACGTAGTAATACATTTGTTGTATTATGGTTTATCAATTATTATTTGTCACATTGTATAAATTCACTATGTATTCAATTTAACTGTCATTTAATATTTTTTTCCAAATATGGAAAAGTTATTAAAATCATATGTTATATTGTTCATTTTTAAAGATATAAATGTTTGATTATTCATTGATTTAAGTCATTATATAGATATAGTTTCCATTTCTAACACTTGTACCACTTGGGCATTAATTTTGTCAAAACATTGTATCCGATTCAGTATATTTTGAGATTTTTCATTAGTTTAATCGCTGATAAAGTATTTTGGATCTTTTACTATTTTCCAGTCATAGAAATTATGTTTAGTATTATTTAAACTTTAAAGTTTAGTTGTACTTTCTCTTTTTTTAATGATGCACCATTCATATAACTCTTAAAACTATGTTTATGTTTTTGTAAATTTCAAATGGTATTGTTATATTTTTAAATTGTGTGTAACTCATAACTTTATATTTATTCAAGGTGTAATCTTGTTTACTATGATGCTAATAAAATTTAATATTTATTTTAGGTTATTGTTGCTGTTATAGTTATACTGCTGTCTTCATATATCGTCTGTGTGCAAATGATTCTCAGTACTCCAACTCAAGCCATGCTAAATTTCTGGAAGACAATTATTTTCATATGAAATATATCTTTAAGTACTATTTATATATAAATAATTTTTAATATTATACACTGCTTTTGTCAAATGTATCTCAATAATTAATACTTCGATGTAGTAAGTTGTAAATATTCGCGCATCATAGATGCATACTTAAGATATGTAAAAATCTAAAGGCTGTCAAATTCAAATTTTAAAAAAATCTGGCTTAACAGCATAATTTTATTAAAACTCAGATAATTGGATCTATTATACCTTACCTAATAATACATTTGTTGTCTTAGAGTTTTTCAAATATTATTTGTCACATTGTATAAATTCACTTTGTATTCAATTTAACTATCAATTTATTATTTTTTTCAAACATGGAAAAGTTATTACAATCATATATTATTTGTTTCATTGTGAAAGATATAAATGTTTGATGATACTTTGATTTAAGTTATTATATAGATATAGTTTACATTTCTAACACTTGTACCACTTGTGCATTAATTTTCTCAAAACATTGTATCCGATTCAGTATATTTTGAGATTTTTCATTGGTTTACTTGCTGATAATATATTTTGGGTCTATTACTATTTTTCAGTCATAGCAATTATGTTTAGTATTATTTAAACTTTAATGTTTAGTTTTATTTCTCTTTTTTTAAGGATGCACTTTCTAAATAAATGATAAAAATATGTTTATGTTTTTGGAAAATTCAAAGGAAACTGTTATATTTTTAAATTGAGTGTAACCCTTTACTTTATACTTTTTTAAGGTTTAATCTAGTTTACTATGATGCTGATAAATTTAATTTTTGTTTTAGGTTGTTGTTGCTGTTATAGTTATACTGCTGTCTTCATATTTCGTTTGTGTGCAAATGATTCTCAGTACTTCATCTCAAGCCATACTAAATTTCTGGAAGGCAATTAGTTTCATATGAAATATATCATAAAGTACGGTTTATATGTAAATAATGTTGAATATTATACACTGTTTTTGTCTAATGTATCTCAAGAATTAATACTTCGATGTAATAAGTAGTAAATTGTCGCGCATCATAGATGCATACTTAAGATATGTAACAATCTAAAGGCTTTCAAGTTCAAATTTTAAACAAATCTGATTTTACAGCATAATTTCATTAATACTCAGATAATTGGATCTATTATACCTCACGTAGTAATACATTTGTTGTATTATGATTTATCAATTATTATTTGTCACATTGTATAAATTCACTATGTATTCAATTTAATTGTCATTTAATATTTTTTTCCAAATATGGAAAAGTTATTAAAATCATATGTTATATTGTTCATTTTTAAAGATATAAATGTTTGATTATTCATTGATTTAAGTCATTATATAGATATAGTTTCCATTTCTAACACTTGTACCACTTGGGCATTAATTTTGTCAAAACATTGTATCCGATTCAGTATATTTTGAGATTTTTCATTAGTTTAATCGCTGATAAAGTATTTTGGATCTTTTACTATTTTCCAGTCATAGAAATTATGTTTAGTATTATTTAAACTTTAAAGTTTAGTTGTACTTTCTCTTTTTTTAATGATGCACCATTCATATAACTCTTAAAACTATGTTTATGTTTTTGGAAATTTCAAATGGTATTGTTATATTTTTAAATTGTGTGTAACTCATAACTTTATATTTATTCAAGGTGTAATCTTGTTTACTATGATGCTAATAAAATTTAATATTTATTTTAGGTTATTGTTGCTGTTATAGTTATACTGCTGTCTTCATATATCGTCTGTGTGCAAATGATTCTCAGTACTCCAACTCAAGCCATGCTAAATTTCTGGAAGACAATTATTTTCATATGAAATATATCTTTAAGAACGATTTATATATAAATAATTTTTAATATTATACACTGCTTTTGTCAAATGTATCTCAATAATTAATACTTCGATGTAGTAAGTTGTAAATATTCGCGCATCATAGATGCATACTTAAGATATGTAAAAATCTAAAGGCTGTCAAATTCAAATTTTAAAAAAATCTGGCTTAACAGCATAATTTTATTAAAACTCAGATAATTGGATCTATTATACCTTACCTAATAATACATTTGTTGTCTTAGAGTTTTTCAAATATTATTTGTCACATTGTATAAATTCACTTTGTATTCAATTTAACTATCAATTTATTATTTTTTTCAAACATGGAAAAGTTATTACAATCATATATTATTTGTTCCATTGTGAAAGATATAAATGTTTGATGATACTTTGATTTAAGTTATTATATAGATATAGTTTACATTTCTAATACTTGTACCACTTGTGCATTAATTTTCTCAAAACATTGTATCCGATTCAGTATATTTTGAGATTTTTCATTGGTTTACTTGCTGATAATATATTTTGGGTCTATTACTATTTTTCAGTCATAGCAATTATGTTTAGTATTATTTAAACTTTAATGTTTAGTTTTATTTCTCTTTTTTTAAGGATGCACTTTCTAAATAAATGATAAAAATATGTTTATGTTTTTGGAAAATTCAAAGGAAACTGTTATATTTTTAAATTGAGTGTAACCCTTTACTTTATACTTTTTTAAGGTTTAATCTAGTTTACTATGATGCTGATAAATTGAATTTTTGTTTTAGGTTGTTGTTGCTGTTATAGTTATACTGCTGTCTTCATATTTCGTTTGTGTGCAAATGATTCTCAGTACTTCATCTCAAGCCATACTAAATTTCTGGAAGGCAATTAGTTTCATATGAAATATATCATAAAGTACGGTTTATATGTAAATAATGTTGAATATTATACACTGTTTTTGTCTAATGTATCTCAAGAATTAATACTTCGATGTAATAAGTAGTAAATTGTCGCGCATCATAGATGCATACTTAAGATATGTAACAATCTAAAGGCTTTCAAGTTCAAATTTTAAACAAATCTGATTTTACAGCATAATTTCATTAATACTCAGATAATTGGACCTATTATACCTTACGTAGTAATACATTTGTTGTATTATGGTTTATCAATTATTATTTGTCACATTGTATAAATTCACTATGTATTCAATTTAACTGTCATTTAATATTTTTTTCCAAATATGGAAAAGTTATTAAAATCATATGTTATATTGTTCATTTTTAAAGATATAAATGTTTGATTATTCATTGATTTAAGTCATTATATAGATATAGTTTCCATTTCTAACACTTGTACCACTTGGGCATTAATTTTGTCAAAACATTGTATCCGATTCAGTATATTTTGAGATTTTTCATTAGTTTAATCGCTGATAAAGTATTTTGGATCTTTTACTATTTTCCAGTCATAGAAATTATGTTTAGTATTATTTAAACTTTAATGTTTAGTTTTATTTCTCTTTTTTTAAGGATGCACTTTCTAAATAAATGATAAAAATATGTTTATGTTTTTGGAAAATTCAAAGGAAACTGTTATATTTTTAAATTGAGTGTAACCCTTTACTTTATACTTTTTTAAGGTTTAATCTAGTTTACTATGATGCTGATAAATTTAATTTTTGTTTTAGGTTGTTGTTGCTGTTATAGTTATACTGCTGTCTTCATATTTCGTTTGTGTGCAAATGATTCTCAGTACTTCATCTCAAGCCATACTAAATTTCTGGAAGGCAATTAGTTTCATATGAAATATATCATAAAGTACGGTTTATATGTAAATAATGTTGAATATTATACACTGTTTTTGTCTAATGTATCTCAAGAATTAATACTTCGATGTAATAAGTAGTAAATTGTCGCGCATCATAGATGCATACTTAAGATATGTAACAATCTAAAGGCTTTCAAGTTCAAATTTTAAACAAATCTGATTTTACAGCATAATTTCATTAATACTCAGATAATTGGACCTATTATACCTTACGTAGTAATACATTTGTTGTATTATGGTTTATCAATTATTATTTGTCACATTGTATAAATTCACTATGTATTCAATTTAACTGTCATTTAATATTTTTTTCCAAATATGGAAAAGTTATTAAAATCATATGTTATATTGTTCATTTTTAAAGATATAAATGTTTGATTATTCATTGATTTAAGTCATTATATAGATATAGTTTCCATTTCTAACACTTGTACCACTTGGGCATTAATTTTGTCAAAACATTGTATCCGATTCAGTATATTTTGAGATTTTTCATTAGTTTAATCGCTGATAAAGTATTTTGGATCTTTTACTATTTTCCAGTCATAGAAATTATGTTTAGTATTATTTAAACTTTAAAGTTTAGTTGTACTTTCTCTTTTTTTAATGATGCACCATTCATATAACTCTTAAAACTATGTTTATGTTTTTGTAAATTTCAAATGGTATTGTTATATTTTTAAATTGTGTGTAACTCATAACTTTATATTTATTCAAGGTGTAATCTTGTTTACTATGATGCTAATAAAATTTAATATTTATTTTAGGTTATTGTTGCTGTTATAGTTATACTGCTGTCTTCATATATCGTCTGTGTGCAAATGATTCTCAGTACTCCAACTCAAGCCATGCTAAATTTCTGGAAGACAATTATTTTCATATGAAATATATCTTTAAGTACTATTTATATATAAATAATTTTTAATATTATACACTGCTTTTGTCAAATGTATCTCAATAATTAATACTTCGATGTAGTAAGTTGTAAATATTCGCGCATCATAGATGCATACTTAAGATATGTAAAAATCTAAAGGCTGTCAAATTCAAATTTTAAAAAAATCTGGCTTAACAGCATAATTTTATTAAAACTCAGATAATTGGATCTATTATACCTTACCTAATAATACATTTGTTGTCTTAGAGTTTTTCAAATATTATTTGTCACATTGTATAAATTCACTTTGTATTCAATTTAACTATCAATTTATTATTTTTTTCAAACATGGAAAAGTTATTACAATCATATATTATTTGTTTCATTGTGAAAGATATAAATGTTTGATGATACTTTGATTTAAGTTATTATATAGATATAGTTTACATTTCTAACACTTGTACCACTTGTGCATTAATTTTCTCAAAACATTGTATCCGATTCAGTATATTTTGAGATTTTTCATTGGTTTACTTGCTGATAATATATTTTGGGTCTATTACTATTTTTCAGTCATAGCAATTATGTTTAGTATTATTTAAACTTTAATGTTTAGTTTTATTTCTCTTTTTTTAAGGATGCACTTTCTAAATAAATGATAAAAATATGTTTATGTTTTTGGAAAATTCAAAGGAAACTGTTATATTTTTAAATTGAGTGTAACCCTTTACTTTATACTTTTTTAAGGTTTAATCTAGTTTACTATGATGCTGATAAATTTAATTTTTGTTTTAGGTTGTTGTTGCTGTTATAGTTATACTGCTGTCTTCATATTTCGTTTGTGTGCAAATGATTCTCAGTACTTCATCTCAAGCCATACTAAATTTCTGGAAGGCAATTAGTTTCATATGAAATATATCATAAAGTACGGTTTATATGTAAATAATGTTGAATATTATACACTGTTTTTGTCTAATGTATCTCAAGAATTAATACTTCGATGTAATAAGTAGTAAATTGTCGCGCATCATAGATGCATACTTAAGATATGTAACAATCTAAAGGCTTTCAAGTTCAAATTTTAAACAAATCTGATTTTACAGCATAATTTCATTAATACTCAGATAATTGGACCTATTATACCTTACGTAGTAATACATTTGTTGTATTATGGTTTATCAATTATTATTTGTCACATTGTATAAATTCACTATGTATTCAATTTAACTGTCATTTAATATTTTTTTCCAAATATGGAAAAGTTATTAAAATCATATGTTATATTGTTCATTTTTAAAGATATAAATGTTTGATTATTCATTGATTTAAGTCATTATATAGATATAGTTTCCATTTCTAACACTTGTACCACTTGGGCATTAATTTTGTCAAAACATTGTATCCGATTCAGTATATTTTGAGATTTTTCATTAGTTTAATCGCTGATAAAGTATTTTGGATCTTTTACTATTTTCCAGTCATAGAAATTATGTTTAGTATTATTTAAACTTTAAAGTTTAGTTGTACTTTCTCTTTTTTTAATGATGCACCATTCATATAACTCTTAAAACTATGTTTATGTTTTTGGAAATTTCAAATGGTATTGTTATATTTTTAAATTGTGTGTAACTCATAACTTTATATTTATTCAAGGTGTAATCTTGTTTACTATGATGCTAATAAAATTTAATATTTATTTTAGGTTATTGTTGCTGTTATAGTTATACTGCTGTCTTCATATATCGTCTGTGTGCAAATGATTCTCAGTACTCCAACTCAAGCCATGCTAAATTTCTGGAAGACAATTATTTTCATATGAAATATATCTTTAAGAACGATTTATATATAAATAATTTTTAATATTATACACTGCTTTTGTCAAATGTATCTCAATAATTAATACTTCGATGTAGTAAGTTGTAAATATTCGCGCATCATAGATGCATACTTAAGATATGTAAAAATCTAAAGGCTGTCAAATTCAAATTTTAAAAAAATCTGGCTTAACAGCATAATTTTATTAAAACTCAGATAATTGGATCTATTATACCTTACCTAATAATACATTTGTTGTCTTAGAGTTTTTCAAATATTATTTGTCACATTGTATAAATTCACTTTGTATTCAATTTAACTATCAATTTATTATTTTTTTCAAACATGGAAAAGTTATTACAATCATATATTATTTGTTTCATTGTGAAAGATATAAATGTTTGATGATACTTTGATTTAAGTTATTATATAGATATAGTTTACATTTCTAACACTTGTACCACTTGTGCATTAATTTTCTCAAAACATTGTATCCGATTCAGTATATTTTGAGATTTTTCATTGGTTTACTTGCTGATAATATATTTTGGGTCTATTACTATTTTTCAGTCATAGCAATTATGTTTAGTATTATTTAAACTTTAATGTTTAGTTTTATTTCTCTTTTTTTAAGGATGCACTTTCTAAATAAATGATAAAAATATGTTTATGTTTTTGGAAAATTCAAAGGAAACTGTTATTATTTTAAATTGAGTATAACCCTTTACTTTATACTTTTTTAAGGTTTAATCTAGTTTACTATGATGCTGATAAATTTAATTTTTGTTTTAGGTTGTTGTTGCTGTTATAGTTATACTGCTGTCTTCATATTTCGTTTGTGTGCAAATGATTCTCAGTACTTCATCTCAAGCCATACTAAATTTCTGGAAGGCAATTAGTTTCATATGAAATATATCATAAAGTACGGTTTATATGTAAATAATGTTGAATATTATACACTGTTTTTGTCTAATGTATCTCAAGAATTAATACTTCGATGTAATAAGTAGTAAATTGTCGCGCATCATAGATGCATACTTAAGATATGTAACAATCTAAAGGCTTTCAAGTTCAAATTTTAAACAAATCTGATTTTACAGCATAATTTCATTAATACTCAGATAATTGGACCTATTATACCTTACGTAGTAATACATTTGTTGTATTATGGTTTATCAATTATTATTTGTCACATTGTATAAATTCACTATGTATTCAATTTAACTGTCATTTAATATTTTTTTCCAAATATGGAAAAGTTATTAAAATCATATGTTATATTGTTCATTTTTAAAGATATAAATGTTTGATTATTCATTGATTTAAGTCATTATATAGATATAGTTTCCATTTCTAACACTTGTACCACTTGGGCATTAATTTTGTCAAAACATTGTATCCGATTCAGTATATTTTGAGATTTTTCATTAGTTTAATCGCTGATAAAGTATTTTGGATCTTTTACTATTTTCCAGTCATAGAAATTATGTTTAGTATTATTTAAACTTTAAAGTTTAGTTGTACTTTCTCTTTTTTTAATGATGCACCATTCATATAACTCTTAAAACTATGTTTATGTTTTTGTAAATTTCAAATGGTATTGTTATATTTTTAAATTGTGTGTAACTCATAACTTTATATTTATTCAAGGTGTAATCTTGTTTACTATGATGCTAATAAAATTTAATATTTATTTTAGGTTATTGTTGCTGTTATAGTTATACTGCTGTCTTCATATATCGTCTGTGTGCAAATGATTCTCAGTACTCCAACTCAAGCCATGCTAAATTTCTGGAAAACAATTATTTTCATATGAAATATATCTTTAAGTACGATTTATATATAAATAATTTTTAATATTATACAATGCTTTGGTCAAATGTATCTCAATAATTAATACTTCTATGTAAAAAGTTGTAAATATTCGCGCATCATAGATGCATACTTAAGATATTTAAAAATCTAATTGCTGTCATGTTCAAATTTAAAACAAATTTGGCTTAACAACATAATTTCATTAAAACTCAGATATTTGGACCTATTATACCTTACGTGATAATACATTTGTTGTATTACGGTTTATCAGTTATTATTTGTCGCAGTGTATAAATTCACTTTAAATTCAATTTAACTATCATTAAATTATTTTTTCCAAATATGGAAAAGTTATTACAGTCATATGTTATATTGTTCATTTTGAAAGAGATAAATGTTTGATGATACATTGATTTAAGTGAAAATATAGATATAGTTTCCATTACTAACACTTGTACCACTTGGGCATGAATTTTCTCAAAGCATTGTATCCGATTTAGTATATTCTGAGATTTTTCATTGATTTACTTGCTGATAATATATTTTGGATCTATAACTATTTTCCAGTCATAGCAATTATGTTTAGTGTTATTTAAACTTTGATGTTTAGTTGTAATTTAACTTTTTTTAAGGATGCTCCGTCTAAATAAATGATAAAAATATGTTTATGTTTTCGGAAAATTCAAATGGTATTGTTATATTTTTAAATTGAGTGTAACCCATAACTTTATGTTTATTTAACGTTTAAACTTGTTTACTATGACGCTAAAAACATTTAATTTTTTTTTAGGTTGTTGTTGCCGTTATAGTTATACTGCTGACTTCATATTTCGTTTGTGTGCAAATGATTCTCAGTACTCCAACTCAAGCCATGCCAAATTTCTGGATGACAATTATTTTCATATAAAATATATATTTAAGTACGATTTATATATAAATAATTTTTAATATTATACACTGCTTTTGTCAAATGTATCTCAATAATTAATACTACGATGTAGTAAGTTGTAAATATTCGCGCATCATAGATGCATACTTAAGATATGTAAAAATCTAAAGGCTGTCAAATTCAAATTTTAAAAAAATCTGGCTTAACAGCATAATTTAATTAAAACTCAGATAATTGGATCTATTATACCTTACCTAATAATACATTTGTTGTCTTAGAGTTTTTCAAATATTATTTGTCACATTGTATAAATTCACTTTGTATTCAATCAATTTATTATTTTTTTCAAACATGGAAAAGTTATTACAATCATATATTATTTGTTTCATTGTGAAAAATATAAATGTTTGATGATACTTTGATTTAAGTTATTATATAGATATAGTTTACATTTCTAACACTTGTACCACTTGTGCATTAATTTTCTCAAAACATTGTATCCGATTCAGTATATTTTGAGATTTTTCATTGGTTTACTTGCTGATAATATATTTTGGGTCTATTACTATTTTTCAGTCATAGCAATTATGTTTAGTATTATTTAAACTTTAATGTTTAGTTTTATTTCTCTTTTTTTAAGGATGCACTTTCTAAATAAATGATAAAAATATAACATATGATTTTAATCATATGTTATATTGTTCATTTTTAAAGATATAAATGTTTGATTATTCATTGATTTAAGTCATTATATAGATATAGTTTCCATTTCTAACACTTGTACCACTTGGGCATTAATTTTGTCAAAACATTGTATCCGATTCAGTATATTTTGAGATTTTTCATTAGTTTAATCGCTGATAAAGTATTTTGGATCTTTTACTATTTTCCAGTCATAGAAATTATGTTTAGTATTATTTAAACTTTAAAGTTTAGTTGTACTTTCTCTTTTTTTAATGATGCACCATTCATATTACTCTTAAAACTATGTTTATGTTTTTGTAAATTTCAAATGGTATTGTTATATTTTTAAATTGTGTGTAACTCATAACTTTATATTTATTCAAGGTGTAATCTTGTTTACTATGATGCTAATAAAATTTAATATTTATTTTAGGTTATTGTTGCTGTTATAGTTATACTGCTGTCTTCATATATCGTCTGTGTGCAAATGATTCTCAGTACTCCAACTCAAGCCATGCTAAATTTCTGGAAGACAATTATTTTCATATGAAATATATCTTTAAGTACGATTTATATATAAATAATTTTTAATATTATACACTGCTTTTGTCAAATGTATCTCAATAATTAATACTTCGATGTAGTAAGTTGTAAATATTCGCGCATCATAGATGCATACTTAAGATATGTAAAAATCTAAAGGCTGTCAAATTCAAATTTTAAAAAAATCTGGCTTAACAGCATAATTTTATTAAAACTCAGATAATTGGATCTATTATACCTTACCTAATAATACATTTGTTGTCTTAGAGTTTTTCAAATATTATTTGTCACATTGTATAAATTCACTTTGTATTCAATTTAACTATCAATTTATTATTTTTTTCAAACATGGAAAAGTTATTACAATCATATATTATTTGTTCCATTGTGAAAGATATAAATGTTTGATGATACTTTGATTTAAGTTATTATATAGATATAGTTTACATTTCTAATACTTGTACCACTTGTGCATTAATTTTCTCAAAACATTGTATCCGATTCAGTATATTTTGAGATTTTTCATTGGTTTACTTGCTGATAATATATTTTGGGTCTATTACTATTTTTCAGTCATAGCAATTATGTTTAGTATTATTTAAACTTTAATGTTTAGTTTTATTTCTCTTTTTTTAAGGATGCACTTTCTAAATAAATGATAAAAATATGTTTATGTTTTTGGAAAATTCAAAGGAAACTGTTATATTTTTAAATTGAGTGTAACCCTTTACTTTATACTTTTTTAAGGTTTAATCTAGTTTACTATGATGCTGATAAATTTAATTTTTGTTTTAGGTTGTTGTTGCTGTTATAGTTATACTGCTGTCTTCATATTTCGTTTGTGTGCAAATGATTCTCAGTACTTCATCTCAAGCCATACTAAATTTCTGGAAGGCAATTAGTTTCATATGAAATATATCATAAAGTACGGTTTATATGTAAATAATGTTGAATATTATACACTGTTTTTGTCTAATGTATCTCAAGAATTAATACTTCGATGTAATAAGTAGTAAATTGTCGCGCATCATAGATGCATACTTAAGATATGTAACAATCTAAAGGCTTTCAAGTTCAAATTTTAAACAAATCTGATTTTACAGCATAATTTCATTAATACTCAGATAATTGGACCTATTATACCTCACGTAGTAATACATTTGTTGTATTATGATTTATCAATTATTATTTGTCACATTGTATAAATTCACTATGTATTCAATTTAATTGTCATTTAATATTTTTTTCCAAATATGGAAAAGTTATTAAAATCATATGTTATATTGTTCATTTTTAAAGATATAAATGTTTGATTATTCATTGATTTAAGTCATTATATAGATATAGTTTCCATTTCTAACACTTGTACCACTTGGGCATTAATTTTGTCAAAACATTGTATCCGATTCAGTATATTTTGAGATTTTTCATTAGTTTAATCGCTGATAAAGTATTTTGGATCTTTTACTATTTTCCAGTCATAGAAATTATGTTTAGTATTATTTAAACTTTAAAGTTTAGTTGTACTTTCTCTTTTTTTAATGATGCACCATTCATATAACTCTTAAAACTATGTTTATGTTTTTGGAAATTTCAAATGGTATTGTTATATTTTTAAATTGTGTGTAACTCATAACTTTATATTTATTCAAGGTGTAATCTTGTTTACTATGATGCTAATAAAATTTAATATTTATTTTAGGTTATTGTTGCTGTTATAGTTATACTGCTGTCTTCATATATCGTCTGTGTGCAAATGATTCTCAGTACTCCAACTCAAGCCATGCTAAATTTCTGGAAGACAATTATTTTCATATGAAATATATCTTTAAGAACGATTTATATATAAATAATTTTTAATATTATACACTGCTTTTGTCAAATGTATCTCAATAATTAATACTTCGATGTAGTAAGTTGTAAATATTCGCGCATCATAGATGCATACTTAAGATATGTAAAAATCTAAAGGCTGTCAAATTCAAATTTTAAAAAAATCTGGCTTAACAGCATAATTTTATTAAAACTCAGATAATTGGATCTATTATACCTTACCTAATAATACATTTGTTGTCTTAGAGTTTTTCAAATATTATTTGTCACATTGTATAAATTCACTTTGTATTCAATTTAACTATCAATTTATTATTTTTTTCAAACATGGAAAAGTTATTACAATCATATATTATTTGTTCCATTGTGAAAGATATAAATGTTTGATGATACTTTGATTTAAGTTATTATATAGATATAGTTTACATTTCTAATACTTGTACCACTTGTGCATTAATTTTCTCAAAACATTGTATCCGATTCAGTATATTTTGAGATTTTTCATTGGTTTACTTGCTGATAATATATTTTGGGTCTATTACTATTTTTCAGTCATAGCAATTATGTTTAGTATTATTTAAACTTTAATGTTTAGTTTTATTTCTCTTTTTTTAAGGATGCACTTTCTAAATAAATGATAAAAATATGTTTATGTTTTTGGAAAATTCAAAGGAAACTGTTATATTTTTAAATTGAGTGTAACCCTTTACTTTATACTTTTTTAAGGTTTAATCTAGTTTACTATGATGCTGATAAATTGAATTTTTGTTTTAGGTTGTTGTTGCTGTTATAGTTATACTGCTGTCTTCATATTTCGTTTGTGTGCAAATGATTCTCAGTACTTCATCTCAAGCCATACTAAATTTCTGGAAGGCAATTAGTTTCATATGAAATATATCATAAAGTACGGTTTATATGTAAATAATGTTGAATATTATACACTGTTTTTGTCTAATGTATCTCAAGAATTAATACTTCGATGTAATAAGTAGTAAATTGTCGCGCATCATAGATGCATACTTAAGATATGTAACAATCTAAAGGCTTTCAAGTTCAAATTTTAAACAAATCTGATTTTACAACATAATTTCATTAATACTCAGATAATTGGACCTATTATACCTTACGTAGTAATACATTTGTTGTATTATGGTTTATCAATTATTATTTGTCACATTGTATAAATTCACTATGTATTCAATTTAATTGTCATTTAATATTTTTTTCCAAATATGGAAAAGTTATTAAAATCATATGTTATATATTTCATTGTGAAAGATATAAATGTTTGATGATACTTTGATTTAAGTTATTATATAGATATAGTTTACATTTCTAACACTTGTACCACTTGTGCATTAATTTTCTCAAAACATTGTATCCGATTCAGTATATTTTGAGATTTTTCATTGGTTTACTTGCTGATAATATATTTTGGGTCTATTACTATTTTCCAGTCATAGAAATTATGTTTAGTATTATTTAAACTTTAATGTTTAGTTTTATTTCTCTTTTTTTAAGGATGCACTTTCTAAATAAATGATAAAAATATGTTTATGTTTTTGGAAAATTCAAAGGAAACTGTTATATTTTTAAATTGAGTGTAACCCTTTACTTTATACTTTTTTAAGGTTTAATCTAGTTTACTATGATGCTGATAAATTTAATTTTTGTTTTAGGTTGTTGTTGCTGTTATAGTTATACTGCTGTCTTCATATTTCGTTTGTGTGCAAATGATTCTCAGTACTTCATCTCAAGCCATACTAAATTTCTGGAAGGCAATTAGTTTCATATGAAATATATCATAAAGTACGGTTTATATGTAAATAATGTTGAATATTATACACTGTTTTTGTCTAATGTATCTCAAGAATTAATACTTCGATGTAATAAGTAGTAAATTGTCGCGCATCATAGATGCATACTTAAGATATGTAACAATCTAAAGGCTTTCAAGTTCAAATTTTAAACAAATCTGATTTTACAGCATAATTTCATTAATACTCAGATAATTGGACCTATTATACCTTACGTAGTAATACATTTGTTGTATTATGGTTTATCAATTATTATTTGTCACATTGTATAAATTCACTATGTATTCAATTTAACTGTCATTTAATATTTTTTTCCAAATATGGAAAAGTTATTAAAATCATATGTTATATTGTTCATTTTTAAAGATATAAATGTTTGATTATTCATTGATTTAAGTCATTATATAGATATAGTTTCCATTTCTAACACTTGTACCACTTGGGCATTAATTTTGTCAAAACATTGTATCCGATTCAGTATATTTTGAGATTTTTCATTAGTTTAATCGCTGATAAAGTATTTTGGATCTTTTACTATTTTCCAGTCATAGAAATTATGTTTAGTATTATTTAAACTTTAATGTTTAGTTTTATTTCTCTTTTTTTAAGGATGCACTTTCTAAATAAATGATAAAAATATGTTTATGTTTTTGGAAAATTCAAAGGAAACTGTTATATTTTTAAATTGAGTGTAACCCTTTACTTTATACTTTTTTAAGGTTTAATCTAGTTTACTATGATGCTGATAAATTTAATTTTTGTTTTAGGTTGTTGTTGCTGTTATAGTTATACTGCTGTCTTCATATTTCGTTTGTGTGCAAATGATTCTCAGTACTTCATCTCAAGCCATACTAAATTTCTGGAAGGCAATTAGTTTCATATGAAATATATCATAAAGTACGGTTTATATGTAAATAATGTTGAATATTATACACTGTTTTTGTCTAATGTATCTCAAGAATTAATACTTCGATGTAATAAGTAGTAAATTGTCGCGCATCATAGATGCATACTTAAGATATGTAACAATCTAAAGGCTTTCAAGTTCAAATTTTAAACAAATCTGATTTTACAGCATAATTTCATTAATACTCAGATAATTGGACCTATTATACCTTACGTAGTAATACATTTGTTGTATTATGGTTTATCAATTATTATTTGTCACATTGTATAAATTCACTATGTATTCAATTTAACTGTCATTTAATATTTTTTTCCAAATATGGAAAAGTTATTAAAATCATATGTTATATTGTTCATTTTTAAAGATATAAATGTTTGATTATTCATTGATTTAAGTCATTATATAGATATAGTTTCCATTTCTAACACTTGTACCACTTGGGCATTAATTTTGTCAAAACATTGTATCCGATTCAGTATATTTTGAGATTTTTCATTAGTTTAATCGCTGATAAAGTATTTTGGATCTTTTACTATTTTCCAGTCATAGAAAT
The DNA here is from genome assembly GCA_034509805.1 of Sipha maydis. NCBI lineage: Eukaryota > Metazoa > Arthropoda > Insecta > Hemiptera > Aphididae > Sipha > Sipha maydis. Next base: position 105,196 of record JASXSY010001366.1, read on the forward strand.
TATGTTTAGTATTATTTAAACTTTAAAGTTTAGTTGTACTTTCTCTTTTTTTAATGATGCACCATTCATATAACTCTTAAAACTATGTTTATGTTTTTGTAAATTTCAAATGGTATTGTTATATTTTTAAATTGTGTGTAACTCATAACTTTATATTTATTCAAGGTGTAATCTTGTTTACTATGATGCTAATAAAATTTAATATTTATTTTAGGTTATTGTTGCTGTTATAGTTATACTGCTGTCTTCATATATCGTCTGTGTGCAAATGATTCTCAGTACTCCAACTCAAGCCATGCTAAATTTCTGGAAGACAATTATTTTCATATGAAATATATCTTTAAGTACTATTTATATATAAATAATTTTTAATATTATACACTGCTTTTGTCAAATGTATCTCAATAATTAATACTTCGATGTAGTAAGTTGTAAATATTCGCGCATCATAGATGCATACTTAAGATATGTAAAAATCTAAAGGCTGTCAAATTCAAATTTTAAAAAAATCTGGCTTAACAGCATAATTTTATTAAAACTCAGATAATTGGATCTATTATACCTTACCTAATAATACATTTGTTGTCTTAGAGTTTTTCAAATATTATTTGTCACATTGTATAAATTCACTTTGTATTCAATTTAACTATCAATTTATT